>JAAGNO010010970.1:47389-66095 GCA_033439905.1 Ceryle rudis | reverse complement strand
AAAGAAAAAAAGAAATTAAGTGTTCTCTCATGGTTTTCCTTGAGGGAACAGCCTTATAAACAAGTTCCTAGAAGTTTTGTCACAGCGTTTTTGTAGGACATATTTTTTTTTAATTGCTGTTAAGTCGTTTCTTTTCTTACCTGTCTTAATCACCTCTGACAGATAGTCCTTATTTCATCAGACATAAAAGCACCTGATAGAATAACCTGTAACCTTCCTCTTTTTCCTCACACTCACTGGTCAGACGGACACAGATACTAACATTATCTCCAGAAATTCCCACTTACTCTCACCTCCAGGGGATTCAGTAACTAGTTGTCAAATGTCTGGTTATGGGAAGGGTGTGGAAATATAAATTTCAATTCAGGCACATAGAAGGAGCAGTTATGAAAGTAAAATACAAATGACTGTCTTACTTCTATCTCCATTTAACTGGCCTGAAATACCACACCTAATCCTGGAAAACTATCTTAAAGATCAATCTAACTGCCCACACAGGCTCTCTGGGTTTCCTTTTCCATTATCCTTAAAACCAGGGGTCTCAGCTACAGCCCTGTAATGCTACAAGAGCTTCCCAGTACAGGTTCTTTAGCCATGCCCCATTTCAGATCCTTGCATAAAATATTAATATTTTGTTGCTAGGTTGGTACAGCTATTTTGGTAGGATTTTAAGTCTACCAGGAAAGCAGAAGGGCATTGAGGCAGAAAGTGAGTGGTGTCTGAGCAATGATATCAGGCTCTCTTAATGCAGGTCTGAACCATAAAGTTCAAGTCTCAATCCAAATTTCCACAGTGGATTCAGATCTGGAATTCAGGCTCAGCCTTTCACAGAAACAGGTGAAGGTCAAGTTCCAAGAAAGCTGTACCACAGTTTGAAGGTTTTGGTTCAAACCTTCTCTATAATGACAGTTTCTTTCATTTCAGTATGATCTGTTTAGTAGATGCAACACCCCATACTCCCTTCGTTTCAACTGAGCTGGAATTTCACCAGATGATGGACTGAACAGTCATCTCCAGGGTCACTGCTGAGAGCAAGCTTTTAGAAATCATCTGTAGGGTTTTTTTCCAAATGAAAACCTACCTCTGACCTAGTGAACCATTGCTAGATTTACTTTACATACCTTCCTCATATAATGCAGCAACTGGCTACATGAGCTATTTGCCAGGAGCAGAATTTGGAGTTTTTCTCTCCTGCCTTTTGTATATCACTTGTCTCCATAGCTCCAAATCATTTCAGGATAGGATAAACGTCCCTCCTCACAAAAGCTGACTTTTGTATAATGTGGACTGGACATTATATGATACAGTCAAAATTACAGTATTGTTACTAAACAATACTCTGATTTTCTAGTGCAAGAAATCCTTGAAGTACATAAATAAAAAAAAACCCAGTAAAGTGCATCTATTATGGTATGGCGCAATTAGAAGTCTGTTTACTTCAGTTTTATTAAGAATTTTATTCAAACTATTTATTGATATCACTGGAATTGTACTGAAGCAGAAATGCAGTAACACAGGAGGGAATCCAACCCAATGCTCTGAGGCTGTAAACCAGGATGTTGCAGGGAACAATATTCTTATTTCACTCTTCTTTCACTTGCAGCTGTCCTGCTTTTTCTCCCCTGTTTTATGGCCAAATTCTGCACTGAGGCACACCAAACCAGTTCATTCTGACCCTGGATGGAAGTACATGTGTACAGGAGAGAGAGATTTTATCTTTCCTGACTATGAAATAATCTTATTTAATTCATCCATGTTTTCTTTGCTATTACAACCAGCATGGAGAGAAATCCTAATGTATGTAACGTGCACACCATGCAGATAAGATGGCCAAATGGAAGTTTTCTGTATGCATTTTTCTCTATTGAAGTTAGCTAGACCACAACTTAAAATACACCTTTTATTTGTAATGTCAGGGTAGCTCAAAAGTTTATAGAATTCAAAGCTTTTAGCTCATGGAGAGGCAGAAATAGATTATTACTTTCTTTCAATATGGACTGATTTCTTACACATGGACAATTTCAGTCTCCTCTCCTCTTTCTAGAGATAAAAATTAATGGGATTTCACATAGGTTCACCTTATCTTGGATAAAAATAATTTCTTTAAGAACTTCACAAAATGTCAGACCAGTTCACCAGACAGTGGAAAAGCACTTGTGCTGATTTACAGTAGGTGATGACCTGACACAGGACTCTTTAAAAAAGAGCCACAGCTGAAACAGCTCCATAACATCCCATACTCTATATACAACTTTAACCAGAATAAGCTATCAATTGTCTTTCATTCCCATGTAGATGTTCAGTTGGTATTCATGAAATTCTTCATGCAAATCAAGGACAGTATTTTATCTTTAGAAGACACCACATCTCTCTGGCTTTTATGAGAATATGCACTATTCTAGAGTGTGAAAAAGGATCACTGAGAATTCTGGAAAGATGTAATAGACCAAATCCCATGAAATTTGTCTGGTTTAGGCTGCAAATCTGAATGATCTGATTTAATGTTCTTATGTTGATCCCAAGACAAATCAGTGAATCCATCCATACAAAGCTCATTGAAGGTTTAGGCCCTTGGACATTGAAAGCACAGAGAAACAAAATCAACAGTAAGCATCCTCACCAGGCACTGAAAAGCCTTGGTTCTCCCAGTGGAAGGACTGATGAAACAGGCAAGGAGCTAGAACTGGGTGGGGTAAGGAGAAAAACTGATCTCCATTTTGGTTAATGGCCTCGTAGTTCAAATTACAAATGACTTAACAATGCATTTCACAGAAAAGACCTTACTGCAAGCTCTGAAAAGTATATTAAGAAAATCAGGAACTCCTTATAGAGTTTTGTGAGTAACCAACTCTGTGCCTGAATTCCTGAAAGACTGAATCTTGCAAAGAGAACGAGATAGGCCCATATTAAAACTTTTAATGACTTTAGTTAAAAAAAAAAAAAAAAGAAAAAGAAAAAAAAAAAAAAGGTGGAACTTTGCAGCCAGCTGGCTCCATACCGAAAGCCAGGCTGCACAGCTTGAACTTAAAGCTATCTTAACATAATGAATAAGTGCCAATAATTAGCATATGTAGTGTGAACAGGTTTGCTGGCACAAGCAAGTGAAAAACTCCAAGGTAAAGTTATTATTAGGGAGTAATTAGCTCTGTGAAGTAAATGAGTGAAACAATAGCTGCCAGCACTGACAATATGGCTAACATCTGACTATGTGGAAGATAACATTGTAAAGTATTGCTCCCTGAGCTAGAATCTGTTAATAACCATATGTTAGTGTAATTAATGCAGAGTCTTTCTGACCTGTTGTCACATAAGAACAATACTTTCTTGGAAACATTCAAACAGGCAGTCCTACGCTTGTGGATGGCAAAAAATAATTTAGGAAGTTGCTTACCAACACCTTTTCTTCTGCATTTCTTTAAAAAGAAATAAAAAAAAAAATAGTAAATGGGGGGAAAAATAAGAAAAAAATTACTTGTGAACCAACTGTTTTTAAGGCTGATGGCAAAGATTTCAAACCCTGGGTCAGGGCTTTCCAGACAAACTAAATCAAATCCTAAAGAATAGTCATGGATTTTAGGGGTGCTTGTAATCCATGTGCAGACCAAATTCTGTATTTTGATTATTTATATGGAGTGGTTTAAACCCTTTATCCAAAAAATCCTTAAACTCTGGAGTGTTCAAATCTGAGACTAGGTTCTGAATTTTTTGGCTTGAGCCCATTTCTAAATTGAATAGATCCCTCCAGGTGTCTGACATTCATCAGACATTCTGCCAAGGTCTTAATATATTGCTAGACAGAGAGGGTCTCCACGTTTCCCCCCACACAGGACATTTTCACCTCCAAATGAGAGCATTTTGTGACTTCAAAGAGAAAAGCTAAAGAGAATTTCTCTTGAGAAGGTACTAAAAATCATGCCCAGAACTCCTGAATTTTCATAATAAATGGCACCAATGCAATATTTTCCTCCCTTCGTATCAACAACTCAAAATGTTTCAGATAGGTCTAGTAAATACAGTTTGTTCAGCAAGCCTTATGTAATTACTGTATTTTCAAGTCATCGGGCTGAGGTAGTGTATCCCACGGAGGATGTATATCCCATAAAAAGCACCCTGTCTCTGAAGCTCTCCGCTACAAAGACCTTTGTAATTTAATTTCAACAGATCTCTCTTCCAATTGAGCATCTCATATGCACCTCGTTAGAGCACGCACACTCATTGGCTCACAGCAACAGTTTTATAGAGAGGGTGAATTGTGGTCGTACATCCCAAAAGAACAGCCTTCATTTCCTAAAGAAAAAGTTTAACAACTTTAAGAACCTGGACATATTCAATTTCAATTAAAAAAAAAAAAAAATCCAAGATTTAATACAAGCTTGTTAGTACTTTCTTTTTTCCTTTTTTAGCAGGGCAGCTTAAAGAAAAAAAGGAAGGTTTTTAATGCTTCACAGGCTATTACGGCCAGGCAAAGGAGCCCTGCATGTTTGAGATCTCACACATTCATCTTCTCACTAAATATCTGTTTAAGGCTTGTGTGATCTACCTGTCAGCACCAGTGATCCATAAAGTGTTTGAACCCCCTGTCACAAACCTCAGTGCTGGTTTGATCAGAGGCTTTGTGCACACTAATCACCCCCTTTATCTTTTCTAATGTTAGGAGAGAAAAAAAAAAAAAAAAAAACCACAGCAAGGCTGTCTTCCAAACCTGACTGTAATTAATCTTTCCATGGGGGAACCTGCCTGGTTTGAAAAAGCAAGATCTGATGGGCTGCTGCTCTTTTTCTGCAAGGGCCTTATTTTTCCTACCAGGCATCTTTACACTTGAGTGGTACCCTTTACAAAATACTTTAACTATATCCCAGTGACAGTGAAACAACCTTCAAGATCATCTTGTGAATGAAACCACTGGTAACTTTGCTGTGAAAAAGAGACCAATGAAAGGAGTTTGACAGAAGTGTGTTTAAACAATTCTCTCTTTTTAACTGCATGGGAAAAAAGGGAATCAAGAGTAAGAACTGGTCCTCTTTTCATGTCTCTCCTAAGATGCTCCCTTCACTAATAATCCCACTGCTACCTTTCTTTTACTCAGCTGCACACAAATGTACTGAAAGCTGCAGGAGTTCCCAAGAGGGAACAGATTACATCAGGTGCTTTTTGGTTTTATTACATCTTGTCTTTTGCCACTATTTGCTCTCCGTGGCGTGAGGGGAATGAATGTTGTGCGTGATACTGACTACAATTCAAAGTGCACTTTTGATGAGGCCTGGACTGAACAGTAATGGGACAAATAAGTTTAAATTTACTCACATCTCTTCCTATAAAGGAAGCTTCCTTTGCTCCTCAGTATCCCTGATTCCAGGTGTTAGCAGCAACTTAAAGTCTAGTGAGCAGACAGTAAGAAGCAGAAAGAAACTGATGCTGCAAGACCAAATTTGGGTACATATTTTGCTGCAATCCTCAACTTTATTTTGACATTATTTATAATGTGAAAAGCCTCGAATGTATATGGACCGATGGATCCATGATTGGATAGACAGAGTTCATTTGCATAATTATCTAACCAGAAGAAAGAACCTTAGGGATCCGTGCAATAAAGCAGCGAGTAGTTGGTGCGAGGTGACTATCATGATCACACTGATGCCCTGTACCAGCCAAGGCTCTTTAACACAAGGCTGTGTCACGCAAAACCACTAACTCTCAGGTGAATTCAGAGAGAGAAGTGAAGTGAATCTATTACTGTCATCAGTTATTAGTTACATTATGAGAAAGTTCAAAGGACTCCAGAGGTCCAATATCTGTGCATGATCAAAGAGACTCCTGCACATTCTTATCTTTTTTAAAAACAAGATTATCACAAGTGTGAAACATGGTAAGATAGAAAGGAGTAAATGTCCACCAAGATTATTTAGGGTGCTATGCTTGGCTCCAGTCCGGATTTAATGGATTTGCTAATTGCCTGCAGGTAATAGCAGATGTAACATTTGAGGAATAGTTTGGGCAATACGGAGGCATGGACCACTCTAGAAGGGTTACTCTACACATCTGGGGCACTTTGGAATAAAGTGTAAGACAGGATAGGAAAAGTGAACAAAGAAAACAATGATGTGAGCATCACCAGCAGAACATATCAGCATCATTATGAAGTATAAGAGAAAATATGAGTGACAGATCTGTCAACAACCTTGGAGAAACAACATCAAACTTTACAAGTTGTGGAAAACAAGGAGCTAATGCCTAGGCCAAAAGAAGGAATTGGGTCCAATAATATTGACAGAATTGAAGGGATGATGGTTAAGTGTTTGGGGAGTGTCCTGCCAAGGAAGCAAGGAGACAAACAATGGAAGTGTAATGACAACAGAAAACTTGGCAATCAAGTCGTAAGATTGACAAATATGTGGTTCAAAGTTTTAGGTGGAAGAAAAAAGATTTTAGAGATGCCATACCAAAGTAAACAGGAAGATTTCGGACAGGAGACAGTGGAAGAAAGAGTAAAAATGGTTTCTTGGAATAAGAGTTTGCTTGATAGGGGGGAAAATGATGTTGCTACCAATAATAAAGAACACAGGAATACAGAGAAGCTTTGGGAAGACAGCTAATGAGTTCATTTGAGGTTAGTGTCTCTGTCCAAGATTGATGTTCCCTCTAGCTAGAGATTAAGGCACTTGAATCACAACTAATTTATCACCTTTCTTACTTGTTGGCTATGGAGAAACAACTGGTATTCCAGACTAGTGCCCTATATTGAAGCTTGACAGCTAACTGCCTATAGAGTCCACCTAAATTTGATTAAGGACACAGGTCAACATCCAGATAAACTCCGTACCATATAAACTTTGATTACAGAGTGATGACAGGACTAAACACGTATCTTATCCAGTACACAATCCTCCTGGTTTAAATCTAAATCTCATTGAGCAATTAAAAGTTCGGAACTTCTGAGATTCTACAAAGAATATAATGTGCTATAAACAGTATCTTGAGCATGGACAGGATTACAATAATATTGAAGAACATCTGAATCATCCTACGTGTTTCAAGGAAGAAAGGCAAGATACATCAATTCTTTACAATGTCAGTAAAAAGCAATGATGTAACTAATAGAAGGATCTTTCTTGTACTTGCTGCCTTACACTTTCTAATCCTTATCCCATCTCATCATAGTATGTTCATATTGCTTGACAAAAAAAGAATGACAGTCTTTAAGTAGAACCTCCAGAGATCATTTAGATCTTCCAGTTAGCCATGTCTGAGGAAAGACATAGCCTTGTCTGTCTTAGCTGTAAGAATCAGGTTTCTGTATTTTAGCAAACCGAGTAACTTCCCATATATATAATGAGAATATTACTTATGCTCAGTGATGTCCTGGAAAGTTAAAAGTACTATTGTCTTGCAGAGTCGCGTGCATGTGCACACACACTTGAAGACAACAGGGTTTTCTTGCCCAGTGCCCTGTGAAATTCATTCTCCTGCAGTTTATTGGCTTTGGAGATGTATCTGCAAGCACTTATTCAAAACTCACATCCAAGTTTGTACTCCTTAACTTAAAGCCTGTTCCTTTGCCTTTCTAAGAACTGCTTAGGAGAGCTGGCTGAAACCTTGTCTGCAGAAGTACAAATAATCAGATGAACTGGGTCATATAGGAGCAGTAGTACAAACCCACGATGCTTTTCCTGCAGGTTTTAGGAGATAAAGAAGTTACAAGCATTGGTCCCTCCACTGATTTTGCCTTCTTCAGATCATTCCCACCTCTTCCAGTTCTCCTGATGATGGAAATAAACACTGCAAAAAGGCATTCAGCAGCACTATTATACCCAAGAAGGACATAAACAAAACCAACTATAGTTTTATTATTTTTATTAATTATTATTACTATCTAAGGAAAAACTAAGCAAACTGCACTTGATACACTCTGAAAATGATTACAGCTAAAACTGCTTCTGTCCTAGTGATTTGCTGAATTGTCAGTGCCAAGTTACACACGCACACACACAAAATGTTAAGTATAAAGACATTAGCCCAGCTGAAAAAAACTGCATTATGTTGGTGACATACACTGTTTTTCAGTGTCAGTTATGAATAAAACACTCAAGTGAATATGGAAAGGCTGGAAATTTCAGTAAACATCTAAGCCTCCTCTAAAATCAAACAGGCAGTTGAAGAAGATTCCAATTTCTTTCATATGTCTAGCTGCTTCTGACACCAACTGAACAAGAAATTAATTCTCGTCCTGTTTTTTCCTCTGAAGCCCAAGAGCACTTTTATCCCTCTCATAGTATATGAGACTGCTACGTAACATCAGCATCTGTTGTAAAGTAACATAAGTGAACTCCAGAAATGCAAAGAAGTATATGTTTGTGGGTATGTGTACGTCAAGGAGAATGCACGGGGCAGGCGAAGGACACTGAAGAAAGTAAAAAACTTTAACACATCCAGAGGATTCTGTCTTGACCACTCGTCTTACCGAAATTTATTCTTCCAAAACAATACCTCCTAAAGACAAAGGATTTTATTACTGCTATTAATGGGAGATGTAACAATTCCCTGCTTTTTCTAAGACTTATGGGTAAAAATCTTAGTCTTTCATTAACACAAAAAATAATAAGAGTTTAAATTAAACATTTTATATATACAACAAGTTTTTATACCTCTGCCTGTTTATCACTCCATCTAAACCCAAATATAAATCCCTCAGTTTCCTGCACAAATTCAGCGAAACATATTTTTACCTAAGAAAACCCAATACTTCTACAAGCAGCAAGACTGGAATAACTATCTTGTGAAAAGAAAAAAAGAGCTGCCTACCCTATTGCCTACCTCCTCTTGCCCATGGCAGCAGGAGATTAGAAAAAACTGTGGAAACTGGAAACAAATAGGGAAAAAAGACAACCCACTGTATTCTTTCATTACAGGGGATTAACAGTTACAGTTAATACTTTTGTCTGGATCTATGGCTGCCTCTTCTGATGAACATTTTTAGCTGTAGTTGGTAGAGATGAAATGATGCAATTCTCAAAGAAAGATGTTTCTTTCATTTGCAAAATTTAGACTTTTCACGAGAACTGGTGGCATTCTTTCTGCACACATACTTTCTGAAACATCAGCTAGTGCCCTTTGCTAAAGGTAGCTTCTTGCCTGTCAAACATCGTGTCCCTATCTAGAAAAGCAGCATATGGAGCAGGTAGTGAAACTGAAAAGTAGAAAGGAACAAAGCAGAAAGTATTGTGCCAACCTCAATAACCATTCTACAGGGCTGGAACAACTATTTTATTTTATTTGCCATTCAACAGCTTAACTTCAAATAGGTGTTTAATTAACACAGAGTGGCAGCCTAAACGTTTAGCCTGAAGCAGCCTGACAAAGAAAAAAGTATCTACGTATTGCATTTGCAGATTTAGAGCATCAGGCACCAGAAGAAACTGTTAATTGCACAATGCAGAGAATTCATGACACACGCATATAAAAATGTAAAGATGCAGCTCCCAACACAGCAATGTTTCTGCTATGCCAAGAACTTCATGCAAGTGTAAAGAGCCCAAAGGACAGAAAATGCGGGCACTTATGGCTAAAGCCTGTTTGTACAAAATAAAATTATGCCCAAGATGAAATAATAGATTTCTTTTATTAAAAATATAGAAAAGCCAAAGCTAGGAAAGCGTATTTATAAAAACACACGCATAATACGTTCAGAGGTGGATGAACAGGTTTATAGATTTTTAAAACTCAATCCAAAACAACTTAATATTGGTTTAAGAAAGGATCAGGGCTCGCAATTGCCTAACGGAAGCTGGGCATCTTATTATGAAGATGGGAGAAACAAGGAGGGCAACATATGTCTTGCCTCCACAACTTGACATCCTATTCAGAGGCACAAGCACAGATTTAGACAGTTGTCGTCCCCTCCCTTTTGTTTCTCGAGGACTTAACAAGGGACTACACCAAATTAGAAGGAAATGAACGCTCTGGCAGCTAATTATTTTGAATATTTGACTTTCTGCCCACCACCCTGCAAAACAGGTATATTCCCAGCATGCAGTGATACATGGTGACCCTTAATATCAGATGGTCCTCAAATATTTTCTGTTAAGGAATACTCAAAGACTTGGCAATGTAATAATAATCCACCTTCCTCTTTAGTTTATTATATGAAAAGGTGTCCCACTGTGACTGTTTTAATCAGCAAATAAACAAAGTGCCCAGCACCTGTCTTGGCTTTTATTATCATAATAACCCTGTTTTGCCTTTTAATTCTAAAACATCAGCAACTCTCCTGTAGGTGAGCATGTGTTTACGCTGCCCCTACTGTTGCCTTTGTGGCTGCGTTATTAGCGAGCCATTAAACAAAAAACAGAAGAAGAAGGGGGAGAGAAGGGAAAAGCAGACCTGAGGCACAGTGATTTGTGCCTGTTCAAAACAACAAGCTGGCCTTAGGTAACCAGAGCCCTGAGATAGGCCTGAATGCAGGTTAAGTATCCAGAAACTGAAAAGAAAGCAAGACAGTGAATGAACCATTCTTGAGTTGGAGCAGATCAATCCAGGGGGAAAAAAATCCCCACAACATGGGTAGGCATCCCACTGACATTTAGCACAGCTTAGAACAGCCAGAATGGAATAAAAACCTGACAGCGGTCAAGGTGAGGAGAGGGTTTGTGCATGATTGGTAAGGGTCTTACACTCTGACTTGTTTAAGCAGTTTTCATGGAATGAAAGGATGATTTAAAAAAAAAAAATACATATAGGTGCTGACAAAGTCTTGGCTTTGTTACAATGAGTGGATCTAGAAAAAATTAACCACATAAAATGTTGAAAATGCAAGGAAAATTGTTCTCTCACCTCGACCCTCGCAAACTTTTTAACATTTATTGACTCACATTTTACTGACGGGCCAGATCAGATTTTCTGCATTAAACCCTACTGATGTGATTCAGTGGAATGGCACCAACACAAATCCGACTCTGAAACTACCAGGGATTGTTTTCTGCTCGCTTCCCTGTCTCATTCTCAGTCTGACTCTGAAACTACCAGGGATTGTTTTCTGCTCGCTTCCCTGTGTCATTCTCAGTCTGGCTCTGAAACTACCAAGGATTGTTTTCTGCTTGCTTCCCTGTTTCTTTCTCGCTCGATGACCATTGCAGCCTGTATTCAGTGTCTTATCACCGAATTGGAAAATTCTGTAGAAAAACAGTAAAAATGGAGACACAGAAGATAAAAACCTAGAAGGCCTGAATCTCTGATAACTCCGCACTTCAGTTCACATTTTGTATTGTGGCCCAATGGGAGATGACTGACAATCTGGGTTCTGTTCCTGGTTCTGGCAATGAGCTACAGCCTAACAATGTGCAAGCTGCTTTCCCTCTGTCCTCAATTCCCCTGGTCTGAAAACCAGGATGCTTTAACAAAACAAAACAAAACAAAAAAGACAGACATTAAAACAGTCAGACAGACAGAAAGACAAAAGTATTCCAAGATCCAGTGATGACAATGCTATGTAAGATGTGGATCATACACTAACACTAATATCTGTGCAAATAGGCTGTAAAATGCAATTAAAACTTAGTGACTAAATGTTATTTTGTAGAGCTGCAAGTAACCACAAGGGATGAAAAGGCAGAGAAGAATTACACCTGGCAGTTATGAAATAGGGGATGACGCTTCCAGATCAAAGTTTCCATGCACAAGCAGTTAACAGTTGCATTTTAAGTCACTTGAGTATTTTGACATCTCCTTCTACTATTTAACAGGCAGTAACAACAATTTATCATAGTTCCTCTAAGATATGTAAAACAAAAATAGTCAAGCATTGTGGGAAATCTACATTGCCAAAGCATTTGGAAATAATCTCAGTGAAGACAAATCATGAGTTCAAGAAAGTGTCCTTCATGTAAGTATTTCAGTTTCCTTCTGAAGCAGTAAGAACCTTAGAGATAAGGACCAAACTTCCTACCCTAATCTTTATTTCTAAAAAAAGGGATTGGGCAAATAAGCTCAACATCTTAAGGCCCACTTTTCCCAGGGACTGGATAGAATTAGATCTGAGTAGGTTTATCTCAATCAAACTAGGATAGTTTTTATTAAAATAAAATAAAATAATAATAATAATAAAAATAAAAATAAAAATAAAAATGTGACTTAAAGGACAGGAGGAAGTTAGGGTAATCAACACTTTTCCAAAGATGGAAGAAAGTAAGACGGGAACCAGGGGAGTAAAGTTCCTCCCACTATAAGAGAAGATCTGAGGAAAAGATCCTCACCTGAGGAATATGAACATGCATAAGTCTGAGACTTGATGAAATGCAACCCAGAGTCCTGAGGGAACTGATGATGTAGTTGCCAAGACACTCTCTATGATATTTGAAAAGTTGTGACGCTCAGGTGAAGTCCCTGGTGACTGGAAAAAGGGAAACACTGCACCCATTTTTAAAAAGGGTAGAGAGGAGAAGTCTGGGAACTACTGACCTGTCAGCCTCACCTCTGTGCCTGAGAAGGTCACAGAACAGATCCTCCTGGAGCTATGCTAAGGCACATGGAGGACAGGGAGGTGATTGAAGACAGCCAGCATGGCTTCACCAAGGGCAAGTTCTGCCTGATCAAACTAGTGGCCTTCTATGATGGAGTGGCTACCTCAGTGAACAAGGGAAGTGCTATGAATGTCATCTATCTGAACTTCTGTAGACTTTGACATGGCCCCTCACAACATCCTTCTTTCTAAATTGGAGAGATAGGGATTCGATGGGAGGATTGTTTGGTCAATAAGAAATTGGTTGGATAGTTGCATCCAGGGGTGTAGTGGTCAGTGGCTCAATGTGCAGATGGAGATCAGTGACAAGTGGTGTCCATCAGAGGTCTGTTCTGGGACAAGTGCTATTTAATATCTACCTTAATGACATAGACAGTGGGACCAAGTGCACCCTCAGCAAGTTTGCAGATGACAAGAAGCTTAGTGATTCCATTACACACCTAAGGGACAAGATGCCATCTAGAGGAACCTGGACAAGCTTGACTAGCGGGCCCATGCCAACTGCATGAGGTTCAACAAATGCAAAGTCCTGCACATGAATTGGGGCAATCCTCAGTTTCAGTATAGGCTGGAGGATGAAGGGATTGAGAGCAGCTCTGCAGAGAAGGACTTCAGGCTGCTGATGGATGAAAAACTGGACATGAGTTTGTACCTATCTATTTTATCAGCCCAGAAGGCCAACACTATCACGGGCCACATCAAAAGAAGTGTAGCCAGCAGGTTGAGGAACATGATTCTACTCACTCTAGTGAGACATCACCTGGAGTACTATGGACAGCTCTGGAGTCCTCATCACGTCCTTGTGATGAACCTGTTGGAGCAGTTCCAGAGGAGGGCCACAAAAATGATGAGAGGACTGGAACATCTCTGCTATGAATAAAGGCTGAGAGAGTTGGGGTTGTTCAGCCTGGAGAAAAGAAGGCTCAGTGGAGATCTGTGGCCTTTAAGTACTTAAAGGGGGCCTATAAGAAAGATGGGGACAGTCTTTTTGCAAGGTTTGTTGTGACAGGACAAGGGCTAATGGTTTTTAACTAAAAGAGGGTAGATTTTTATTAGACAGAAGGAAGAAATGTTTTAAAATTAAGATGGTGAAACACTGGAACAGGTTGCCCAGAGAGGTGGTATATGTCCCATCCCTGGAAACATTCAAGGTCAGGTTGAACAGAGCTCTGAGCAACCTGCTCTAATTGAAGCTGTCCCTACTCACTTTAGGGGGGGTTGAACTAGATGACCATTAAAGGTCTCTTTCAACCCAAACCATTCTATGATTCTATGAAAATAAGACTTTTGTATAAAAGAACAGGGAAAACTTATCAAAACCTGAAAAAGTTTTCTAGCATATTTTCAGGTGGATTAATCTCTAGAAATATACGTACCACATAAGCAGAAAGGAATGAATGTGCAGACTGTCATATTGTGTCTGCAAGTGGCCACAACTCTGAAAGGAGAATGAAAAATTTTACATTAGTAGATTATTATGTGACAAGATAGATGAGTTTCATATTCCCTTCTTTCAAATTTATCTTTAGTATGTAACAAAAGAATCTTCATTTCCAGAAGGTACTATGCAATTAAATAGCAGTTAAATGAATCCATTAATTAGGCAAAGGCCCCATCATTTCCTTGGTTATCTGTTATATACAGTTATACTGCAAATATACCCTCCCACCAAACCCTCCCCATCCTCTGATATCATGTAAGAGGGATAATAGTTCAAAAAAAAAAAAAAAAAAATCAAAAATTATTTATGTTGCACATATGATCAGAGCACTGGGCATTTGTCTGGTGAGTCCTTAAGTTGAATCCATTTCTGTCTTAATGACATGGCATGTGTTAGTATTATACAGACAAATAGAAGAGAAATGTAGCAAATTCAGTGTGGATATTTATAAATTGTTTTATATATCAAGCATTGATATTTTCCATGTTCCTAACAGTACACATAACGATGTACATAGAGCAAAAATAAGAAAAATCAATAGCATGGAATTTGGGGATATTATAGTATCGTGTCTTGATGTGATGTCTCTTCTTCCCACCCTAGATCACTAACAACTTTAATTTTGTGTGTCTGTTTCTGTCTTTGTTTGCATTACCACAGGTAATCTTCACAGAACTTCTACTAAAAATTATTTTAATATTTTTCTAAGATTTTGCAGAATTGCATTACATTTCACTTTACAGGTCATGAAGCAGAACTTAAGTATGAGCAAGTTTGAAGCATCTTACTATGTGAAGACAAAAAATGGGTACCAGTTTCCTCATATACTGACTGATATTGCAAAATTTACTTTGAGAGACCAGGAAGTTTTGAGGACATCATTTCTCTTTCTCAAGCACAAATTCCACATAAAAGAGCAAATGAAGTGAAGCATCAGAAGTACTGAAGGTGTAGAGGTCATCCAAGGGTCACCTGATAACCTATTAATGATTAAATCCTCTGTTTACTCTGCAGAGTGAGTAGGGAAAAAAACCCAGATTTATTCCTTCTCCCAAGAAACAGTGCATCATTTATGGGTTGGTTTTTTTTTTTTAGAAGGCATAACATAGACCCTCAAAGTAAATATCACAGCAAAGCTAACAGAAATCTCAATAATTGTCTTTATATCCCTGAAATATTCTGACATCCCACTGTTTTCAGTGAGTGGCTTTGACTATGAAAGACTAGTATATGCAATTTTGACACCAGTGAAGTCAATTAAAATACTCCCACTAGTGCCAATGGATAAAGATTTCCCACTTAAACCACTCACATTCCTTCCAGTTACCCTGTAACTAAAAATCTCTTTATCATATGCACATAGTTTTAATTTTTTTTAAGTGTTTAATTTTTTTTAGTTATATACAGCCACAAAAACTTTCAAGATTTAAATGTCTAAGTAAAATTGTTACCCATTTGTTATAAAATATTAATGTTCTGACATAGTTGCTTAGAAAAAAACCAAACCTCTATTGAACTAGTTTGGCCTTCTCCTGCAATGTGTGTTAACATCTTACAGAAATATTTCTGAGCTTGAGTGTTTTCCATTCTCAAATACAGTTTCAAAATCTTGCTATGCTCTAAAATATGGAAATCATACTTCACTTTCAGAAGCTCATTTGATTTCCATTGGTTCAGTGTTGTTGATTTAAACAAGACTGCCCCATTGGAACGGAGACTAGAATTAGGGTCTCCATAAAGAGACAGCAAAGTATTTGTACAAATTAATGGTGGTAGTAATAACAGTACTACCAGTCATAGCAGTCATAGCTGTTGTAGTAGTAGTGATACTTTCATTCATGATTTAAAAAAATTAAAAACTATTAAATAACAAAGCAAGTACAACTAGTTCCAATGGAAATCACATTAAATTTATAGCAAAGAAGGATGAAATAACTCACTTAATAGCACACATTGCCTTCAATTTTCTGCTCTGGTAATAAAAACAGCTCTGAAAATTTTTCTCCCTATGGACCAATATTTTATTTCTATTGCCCCCACGGTCCTTGTCAGAATAGTATAATTCTTAACCTGTAGGCCATTAGTAATAATATTCTGCAGGAGAACGTTTGTTAACAATTGGTTATATACTGTAGCATGTTTCAAACAGAAGCACAATTTAAATTGTCACTCTCTTGTTAACTAAAGCTTTTGGTCTCAAAAACAATGCTAAAATGCTATATACTATTAAAAATAAGTATGACATAGTTGAATAAACAGTAATGTTATGATAAGAAGGGAGTGGGGAAAAAAGGAAGTATCTTTGGGATGGCAAAACTTTATATCTTTATGTATCGTTTTCCATCTAGTTTGGCCTTCACACACAGCCAACCATTTTATGTAAAAGTTGCATGCACTGTATGGCAATATATAATGAAAGATCAAATAATACACCAACTGATGCATTTTAATCTGATTTTATGCAGGAAATGTTGTGGAACAGCACCATCTGCAGGTGTGCTATCATAAATTTAATGTTCTAACGTCATCTGTCCTTCTTTTGGTACAGATTTGGTCTTTGCTTTTGGGGAAAATCCAGCAGCCAGTAAAGTGTGGATTATTTTGCATACAAAATGCTAGTCATAATGGACAATTAGAATTAATATAGAAGTACAGAAACAAATTTTATTTTTAACAAATGTTTCATTTGTAAGATCTCTCATTTGAGAGTTCTTTTGTTTTTAAGAACAGAATAGACTTACCTGTTTTGTTACATGTTTTGTGTAATCATGTCTTACATGCAATTACACAATCTATACTTTTTCTGTGTGTTGCAAATACTTATTTTTATATGTATAAAATATTAGACACTGTTCTGAGACAGATCAGACAAGAAAAGTCAGTATGATGCTTAGGAATTTCATCAAACTGATCTATAATGTATCCAAAAAAGTATCATTACTGCTTAAGAAAAAAGTAATTTTATGCTATATCTACCATAAAGCTGGACATTCTTAAAGACCATATTTTTGCCTTACTTTCTTCCACCTCCATACCCTTCAACTGCTTGTAGGTGTTTGGATTTGAAATACTGTGTACTTTAAAAAACTGGCCAACTGATTATGTAGAAAATTTTGGAGAGGAAGGGATATAGATAGTATGACATCCATTTGTGTTAAGACTGATTTACATTTTCCAGGAACTCTGATTACTAAATTGGCCCAAGAGAATACATTTATCAGCAATAAAACCTGAATGTTATTTATACATATTCAAAGGATGTGAATAGCTGCTTTTTTGTTACAATGCAGAGCTTGTCATGACAGTACAAAGCCATTCAGGAAAAAAAACCCAAAACAACAAAACAACAAACAATGATGTCTCTATGTCCTAGATCTTCTTATGTGTAGTTTTAAAGTTCCAAAACCATCTGAGCTAGTCATGGTCCAATATATACAGAAAGAATAATATAATCATAGAATTGAAAATGTTATCCATTCACATGTGTTCTCTCTTGATCTTAATTCAGTGCAGGGCTCAACCAGTCCCTTGCACAATGCAGAGAAAGCAATAAGTTACACTTCGACATCAAAGTAAAACTTCAGGGGTTTAATCATTCAGTTCTTTGTTTATGCCTTTGTAAACCAAATGCAGAGCAGAGGTAAAGATTATAGCATAGCAAAATATTGATGTTTTACAACTGTTATCTTATTTTATCACACATACATAAGGGCTTCTAACAGCTGAGGCTCCAAGCTAGCAATCTATATTTAGGCATCCATTTTTTAAAGATCTCAAGGCTTTTCTGTAACTATTTAATTCGTATGTGTGTGCCAGATAATAGTTCTCTGACTATTCTTTATTGAACATCTATTTAAAAAAGAAGGCAAACCTCTCTTGCTTAGATACTCTAGTTTGTGTATCATGGTATTTGGAAACACAACTGTTTTCCAAACTAGTTGTCTTAGACTTTCAGGAAGAAAAAACACTGCCATGAACAGGTGTATACAAGGGACAGGAAGCTGGGCATTTTTCAGGGAAGTTTGTTTTATTCTTTTTTTTTTCTGGAAAACATTGACCTATTAAAATGGAAACCACGACTATAAATACATAGGATGGGAGACAGTTCAACTAGGGAATCTCGTTATCTAATGATGTCATCTCTAATACATATCACTGTAGTTCTGAAGCATAAACTCTCCTTTCTTCCTCTATCAGCATTTTATTTCTCCAGGTGTCTCCTCTCCATTTCTTCTTCTTAATCACTTTGTTGACAGAATTTCCTATCACCTACCATTTTACCCGCCATACTGCCTGTTTTCATATATAAAAAAACCCACAAACAAAACAGAAACAAAAACAAAATCAAAGAAAAAAAACCCAAACACCAAAACAGAAACAAACAAACAAAAAGTCCACCAGACCTCCTTATGGTTCATTTGAAAAACAAAGTCAGATAAACAGAAAGGGACAGAGTAATACTTGGGTAGTTTGTGCATTCTCTAATTATTCAGAGAAAAACAGTTTCAGAGAGTGAGAGAAAGACGAAATTCAGATTCTTTCAGTTCAATAAATTCCAGTCTCTGTCACAATTAATCTAGACAATGAATGTGAATATTTTGTCTGTACATCCTGTGTGGACATGGAGATGATCATGTCTTTTAAGTGTCCATGTGCAGCATGCAACACTTGAAATCAGGAAAAGATTAATGGGAAGGGAAAAATCCCTTCCTAGATCTGCTAGGAAACAAAACATTCCATTTTTTTCTTTTTTT
>JAAGNO010010970.1:0-47289 GCA_033439905.1 Ceryle rudis | reverse complement strand
AATAATAATAAAAAAAATCCATATTTTAACCAGCAAAGTTTAATCCCTTCTTTTCCTGTGAAAACTCAGATAAGTTTGATTTTGCGCCTCTCGCTGTCTCCATATTCCAGGTATTATGTCATTGCACATTAGACTGTGTCAACACACCGTGACTTCGTCCCCGCTAATGCAAAACCTCAGAAAACATGGAGCCAGGAGATAATTTCAGAGTGTTTTTTTTCTCTTTTTAATGTAACTCGGTATTTATCCTTCCATAGTTCTGACATCTCCATTGAGTGATAGTCCCAAAACGAAGAAAATCAGTCTTTCGCATGCAAAGCCGTCTTAAAGCAGAGTGTTGAGTAGCAATCTTTCTGGGCAGGTGATCTTCACGCATGTCCCAGGAAGCATCACTGTCTTGTAAAATCCAAGAACAGCAATGACAGGCTTCCAAGGGAGCGTCCTCAAGTCCCCTGTTGGTGGAAAGGCTTAACCTCCTACAAAGGGCACCTCCTGAAGAAATGGGGAGATGATGTCTGAAAGAAAAATGGGTGTGAGGCTCTTAGAAAGCACTCCCATGCCCTTAACAAGAGCTGCCTCTGAGAGAAGTCTGAATGCCTGAACATAAGAAATGGTTGCTTTCAGAACAGTTTGTGGTTTTTTTAAGTCTATTTTTTTTTTCTGTGTTTATGTTTTAAAACAGTCGCTCGGTTTCCTTGAACAGGAGAAAATAAATAGAGATGGAGCTGTGTGGAACTTGATAAAATTGTTATATTGTGTTAGTCTCTTCTGCATCTTGGTCATTTATTTCAGCACAAAGTGTCTCTAAATGCTCATGCTCTGATTTTATGATGTTTTACACTTGTCAGGCAGAGGGAAATTCAGGCCCTTGCCATCTATGTGTTAAGAAGCAGTAAAGCTTCATAGGTTTTGAGTCAAATAATGTAATGAACGATGTTTATTGCACTATGTAACTAAACGCTAACAAAAACAGATAACACATTTTAAGAGAAAGGACTGATTTAGGAAACCATGTTGTACAGCTTTACTGAAGTCCCATCTTCCACTGTTAACTACTGCATGCTAAAACAAATGTCAGCTTGGGGGGGAGGGGGGTAGTTTAATGTTTCTAAATTAAACGCTCTTCAAACACGCTTTCTGACAGTTATCTTCATACTTTCCACAGATGCTGCCACTGCCACAAAGTTAGGCACTAAAATAGATACAATGCTAGTGTCACATCTAGGCTGTGCCGATACCCCTGCCACTGTAACTGCCGGCTGGTCCACACTAAGAGGAAAACCACACTTTATATAGAGAAGATCTCAGAGGCGCTGCAGATGACATTTGGGAAGATCTAACAACTGATCAAAGCAACAGAAAGTCATCAGCAGAAGGTATGTCTCAGACGGAAAGCAAGAGTCTATGTGTATTTGTTCCCTAGATGTGCATTATCTCTGGTAGATTGAAATGATGCAAGTTACTTGACTCTTGCAGATTCACAAGACAGCCTGTACAGATGCGGCATTCTCTGGAGGTTTT
Source organism: Ceryle rudis (assembly GCA_033439905.1). NCBI lineage: Eukaryota > Metazoa > Chordata > Aves > Coraciiformes > Cerylidae > Ceryle > Ceryle rudis. Next base: position 45,768 of record JAAGNO010010970.1, on the reverse strand, counting down.
GCTTACCCTATAAATCATTACGCCTATATTCTTAATTGTTTGGCACAGCTCCCAGGACATCCATTACATCTCTCTGACTAACGCATATTTGTATCTCTTCACCCCAGGGTTTCTAACCAATAAATGTCCTGGCATAAAGAAAAGGGCACAAGAATAACCCTTTATAGGTGAGCGATATTCCGCCAGGATACTTGAACAGTGTGGGCCAGCGAAGGTACCACAAAACATGGTACCAGCCTCCTGTCCCTCTGGTCTGAATAGCTTCTCTGGCTGTCTTTAACATCTGCTGAGTCAAGGGGATCATACTGAAGTGCATGGAAGTTCTGTTCTAAACAAAAACTAGAAAGATTATTAAATGTACATTAGACAAGTTGGTAGCATGGGGTACTGATTTACACATACCTGCTGCCTACAGAACACCTATGCTCTTGCCACAACCAACCAGACCTCCCCGAAGTATTTCCACACCGAACCTAGGTAATCCAATTTAAAAGCAGTGGGTCCTCCTCAACAGCAGGCAATATTGTGTGAAAGAAAAAACTAAGACGGGTAGGAAAATATCTATGCTACCTACAACCCACAGGACTGAGACCTGCTCCAGTAGATGCAGAAAAAATGCCTAGTTTCTAACCATTGGTTCCCCCTTGAGAAACTGAGGAAGGTTCTCCCAACTGTCCGACGATGGTACTTCTGGAGGCAGCAACAGGAAACACTGGGAAAAAAGGAGAGCTTTTTGCAGAAACATTTTGCTCTTTTTAAACCATTCGATGGCTGCATCCAGGCTCTGAGAAGAGCCCAGTTATCAGGAAAGTAAAAAGGAATCAGTTCTGTGGCAATAGACAGAAGAAAAGGCAAACACACCTATAGCAAAAGAAAGAGAGACTTCAGCACTGGAGGCAGAGGGATGGAGGGCGTTTGTGCAAATACAGATTACATGTGTAATTCATTTAAAGGCAGTGGCATTTTTATCACAAATAAGAGTTTAATCAAAGTCTCAAGAGACCTGCCATAAAGGAAGCCCTTGCTTTGCTGCCTTCGATGTCTGAAAGAAACACCTGTTACGCAGCACAACAAAAAAAGACAAAACAAACAATAGGTATAGAAGGGAGGCCAGGGTTCAAACAATGTGAATCGGAGAAGCACGGTTTTCTCTAAATGAAGGGCTAGAATCCTATCAAATGAACAGCTGGGGCAAGCATAATTCTTTATATTTGCAGGGAAGTCGCACAGATTATATGATGGCAACAAATACAATATACGTATCTGAGCTCTGCTTCCTAGGCACCAGAAAGGACAGGAACCTCCTAAGATATCCCTGAGTGGAAGAATAAACTTGCTCAAGCCCAGCTCCAGGAAAAAAGATAGCTGGCTTTCAAAAGAACACAATGGACAATTTTCCTCCCATGGGGCCTTTGCAAGAGTTTCTGCTAAGAGGATACTGAGCTCAAACAACCCTCACAAAAGACACAGAAAGCAAACTTGTGATTTCAACAAATCCACCTCAATACACGGAGGGAATGTAAAGAACCCCTAAAATGGATGCATTTATTTTTAAATGTGTGAATACTATTAGCATAGAATATAGATTTCTGGGTCAGTAAATTGATAGCAATGTGAATTTCTTTATTCTGATTGTACCAAAAAGATGGGAATTCTTAACTGTGCAATAAGAAATAAGGGAAGTAGACTTAAATAACATCATGAAAACCATGACACAGAAAGCTAAAATTCTTGAAAAATAACTTTTCACATCTGCCTTACATCTCAAGAAGAGAAGAAATACGAGATATAAAGCATAATTCTATTTCAAATCACTAGGACGTATCTGCTTTCCTAGCACAATGGCAAGAAAACTCCTGGATCTATCGTGTACCCGGGGAGCTACTCTACCCAGGGAAACCTCCTGCTGACAGAACTGGCTTCTGTGGAAGGACAGCAGCAACCTTTATGGGGGCATCTATAGCTATAGAGCCATCCAAAGAATCACAGAAGGGGAAAATGCAGAGGCCTGAAAGTTTTATTTCCTCACAGTTTTCTAATTTCAAGTAATTTGAGTCCATTTCTGTTTACTTTGTATCTCCCGATGCATGCGTCAGTCTGCATCACTGGGAAATACTGCAATGATCAGTGTCTTGATCTAAAGTAAGGATCCTCTATCTGCCATGACTTTAACTGAAGAGGAACTGCCGGCACAGCTGAAGAGTTCATAAAGCCTTGAATAATTCAAATTTAAGATCAGCTATAAATTGCTGTAAAAGCATTAATAACCTATGCCCCCCACATGGAAAGCATCCCTATTTCTTCCTTCTAAAATACTTCAGAACCATTAAAAATCAATGTCCAGAACAATAATCATGTTTGTAATTGATATCCCAATTGAGGCATTCCAAATGCATGCATGAAAATGTGTGCCTATGGGTGTATGAGGTAGCTTACTTCTCTGTATAAGCAAGAACATAATCAATTAGCTGTTTAATATATTCTTACGTGTTCCTGAACTACAAACTTGGACACCAGGGTTAAAGAGACTGGAAATGATGCTTAATTTAGACATACATGATTTGTAAGGATGTTTAGAACTTAAAACTTTTTGTACTCAATATATAAAAAAGCCCTTCTCACTGACACACTGCAGCTCAGTAATGCTTAAACCACAGACAAGATTCTACACACAGTGTGAAAGACAAAAAAACCCATGCTCACCGCACACAGCTTTAGAAGGCTAAATGCTTAAACAGGCTTCCACCAAATACTCTAGAAACTCTTTATCAAAAAGATCTGTGGCTTTGAATTCTGTACTTTCAGCCTCGGTTTTCTTTCTAAAGCCTAAAGAGCGTTGTAAACTAGGAGGAAAGAATTGTTTAGGGGCAACTTGTGATTACAACTGATCTAGTCCCCACCCCACTGAGGGAGAAAAGGGGGAGCAAATACAGATCATTGAAAACAGAGTCAAACTCCATTTTCAGCACTGCCAGCCCAAACTCAACAAAGGTACTCAAGTAATCTACCTTCCTTTTCAAGGAGGACATCAAGAGATGGCCTCAATTTTAATGGAGACCAATCACAGAATGTTAGGGGTTGGAAGGGACCTCCGAAGATTATTGAGTCCAACGCCCCTGCTAGAGCAGGACAAAACTAGGGCAGATCACTCAGAAATGCATCCAGAGAGGTCTTGGAAGTCTCTAGGGAGTCTGTACCAAGATAAAGAAAAGAAGGAAGAAAGGAAACAGGATACTGAGAGGGGCTTCAGAGTATGGGCTCCTCTCCACCACAGCCAGGAAACTTTTCTCCTGCTAGCCTGGGAGAACATAGTAATTCTCTTGTTACTCGAGTCACATCTGGCACTTCTCCCATGCTGACATTTCAGGGTTCAAGCTGTGCTGACGATACACTATAGGTGGTTGATATATCAGTATTACGTGCTTTTACGGCCAACAAAACCACACAGAAACACAGGTAAAATTATGCTACTTTGTATGAAAAGTCAAGGAGTCAAACATTAGGGAATGCTTGAATTAAGATTGTCAACATAATTTCAATTTTCCCTCTTCTGAGTATAGTCTACAATTATATTATCATGTAATTCTGCTCCCTTGGGATACCATTTTTTTTCTTCAGTGTGTGTGACAGAGATACATGGGAATAAAATAAAGATACATATTTAACCTAATTTTGGCACTTGTAACTTTCAAATGCCTTACATCGTTACCTAACTAATGTATTTCTTTGTACACAATTTTTACAATCTACACAAGCATAACAGAACTCTTGATCATTTCTGTCCAAATTAATTTCAAATTGCTATGAAGAATTTTGTTCAAACTATGCAAGTTTCAACTTCAGAATCATTTGCTGAACACTACTGTCTTTCAAAGAAATCAAACCTGATAAAAACCCATAATATAAACATTATAAAATTAGTTTCCTCACTTTGTCAAATATTTAATAGCTCCCAGGTACTGTCAATTGCATTTGTCCCATTTAGTTTGTATTATTTTCTTTCATAACAATCTTCGTTTTAGTTTTTATAACTTTACTATGTTATCTTGGAACTCACTTTCATGTAACTTCTAAATACAAACCCCTCAGTTTTAAACATTTACTTCTTAGCCTCTTGAAAGCATATTTAGAGCCCATTTGACTAAATATCTGAAACAATTCCTTACAATTATATACCCACTACACATTTTATTCAATTTTTGTATATGGAAGATGAATTTAAATGGATATGACATACAATACACAAAATAAAGACAGCTAACCTGAGATCCTTATCTGTCCAGTTCATCTTTGCTCAACAGACTTTCATGGGACAACTGCACCTTTCCCTCTCCTTCTCCAAACTTCTAAGTTAGGTTTCACTCACACTGCCACTTCAATTGCCACCCTTCAGCTGATTATAAACTGTTCCACTTACTCATCTTACAAATACCAAGCATAAGTTACTGCCCTCCACTTTAATTTATACAATACAATTCAGGAGCAGGTAAGCAACAGAAAGTGGACAACAAAATAAAACCATTCCCCTTGGCCTCTTTCATGCTATTACCACCAACGATGAGCTCTTCTTTTCTCCTAAACTATGCAGGGTAAGGCAGCATCAGCTTTTGGATGCAAGATGTCTGAGGAAAGTCCAAGGTGGTGAAGAGAGTGGCGTTGATTCAGTAGGTGGAACCATAATTTTCCCTCTGAATCATTTTAAGCCCTTATTCCAGCAGAGAGTTTGAAGTAACATTTTGAATGAGCCATCAAAATGAAGTCATGACCACTTAACATGGCAAGAGGTAAATCAGAAAATCAAGTCATTGCCTGCAGACACTAAAGGATCTTCAAATTTATCCCTCTTGCTATAGATACAGGTGCTGGTAGCAACTTTGGAATGTCAAACATAACCTATGTCTTAAATGGAGCATCTTTGGTTAGAAGAGCAACCATTTCAGATAGAACCAGCTGGGCAGAGTTAGATGCCAAGATGCAGTGCTTAGAATCATAACAAAAGAGAATGGTTGTTGTACATCAACACTCCAAATGCTGCTAGGATAAGAGGTGCAAACCTGGCAGCAGTTTTTTAAGTATTACTAGTGAACACAGGTCAACATTATGTATCTCCCGTTCAAATTCATCACACACTGTTTGCTTCAATCTCCTTGTTCTCCCATCTTATGTGAAGACCCACACCCCACCTCAGCTCTGAGTAAGTGTGCTTGTATTCCTGCACAGTGTTTGAAGGGTGGGCTCTGTAAGGTTAACTCCTATGATGCTTGCTCAGGCAGGTTGAAACAGTTAACACCTCCAGTGGACTAACCCAACCCTTATACAGTCAGCAGGAGAAACCGGACCCTCGCATCTCAGCTCCTGCATCCTCCTAATTATCGCTACATAGAATCACCAACAAACATACCAAAAAAAGGGTTCCACCTTCTATTCACACTATGTATCACTAAAAAGCACAGTAACTCCCAAATAATCCTAAAAACCAAAAAACATTTTGTGAGCTTAGTTAACGCCAGGCAATCCCAAACACATTCCATAATTACGGAAAGGAAATAAATGAGATCCAAATTTGATTTAGCATTTCATTCTCTCGGGAATCCTTCAGGATGTCACATGCTCTATAAACCAAATATTACTTGGCCAACCAGGATGAAACGCCCCAATTTAGAGAAATCACCAGAATGATATGCAGTTGTGAATTTTCAAATTTAGTTTTGTCCTGGGGGGGTGAAACCCTACAATAAATGCTCTCAAATTATGCAGCTATCGGAGTCATTCTGCAACTGGTGACCCTTATAATGATGTTCTCTTTTTCAGAGCCAATGTGATGCCACACAGTGATTTGTCTGTTAAATTGAATCTTTGCCTCTAGATAGATAGATAGATAGATATAAAGTTTATTTTGAAATGTCTCCTAGTGCCTCTGAGTCTGACTGATGTGAGATGTTATTTTGAACATGCCAAAGCATCTGAACGGCTCCAGTCTTTTCTTTTCAGCGTGCATTCCTTGATAAGTGGCAAAGCTTCCCACTTATCAGTCACTCAAAGTGACTGTGGCTGTCAGTTGTGTACAAAGCGCAATCAGTTTGGAAGCAGAGACACCAGCATTTTTCTTCTCAGCTTGAAGCAAACACGTTTTGACTGCTAGTCATTCAATTTTAAAGCATCTTCAATTAGGGGCGGATGAAGATATAAAGAAAACACATCCTAAACACCTCCGCCAGCCAGCAGTAAAAAATTTATTGTTATCTCCTGCTTTACCTTACTGCAGAGGCAGTTAAGTAGCAGCCTTTTTTGGCTGCACAACAAAAGTGCTCATGACTACACACGCTCCATACGGACAGGATCACAGCCATCAAGAGTTCATGTTCAGCTTCCCAAGCTGCTTACACAAACTACCATGGTACATTCTGTATCTCTGCCTGCCTGCTGTGTAAATTACCTGCACAGGTACACAAACGGGTTCAAAAACCATTAAAAAGACTTTGGAAATTACGACAAGGAGGGAAAATAAAAGGGAGGGCTGGCAAAGAGGTGGGGTTGATGCGGGAAAGGGTGGGCAGCTGGGTAAGGAAGGTTGCTTAGTACCGCAATGTCAGGGAGCTGGAAATGGAAGGAAGTGGTCAAGGTTGGATGCCTCAGAGAGATACTGAAATTGGAAGCTGAAAACAAAAAGGAAAACAGAGCCCTGGAAAAAGAGGTCTCTAAGAGAAAACTTGCTGAGGGGGGATGAGGACGTCGTGTACAATGCTGCCAGAGGTGAAGATTTTATGTGATTGTTGGCATTTTACTTATTTTACTTACAGTCCTAGCTGCTGGATTATTTTGGATGTTTCACTGTTTTGCCTTTTTAATTAAAATAAGGTTTGGGCCCTCCCTTGTGACTGTGTGAGAGAACTGTCAAACAAGAACACTGAAAGCTCAGTAACAAAAAGAAATTAAGCAAAGATGCTAAAATACTATGAAAAAAAATCACAAAGTTCAAAACAAACTCATAAAAAATTATGAACATTTGGACTGGTAACACTGGAGAAAGCTTCCATATCAGCAAGTGCTGTTGCAATGACATAGCTCAGCATAGGCAAAAAAGTCTGATTTATCTTAAGAAAACATGCCCTTGCAATCTCAAAAAGTTCAAGTTGTACAAATCCCAAGCAGATCCTCCTTGTCTGCGTTGGTGCAACTACACCAGTCGGCAAACTGGGATTGTATGAGAGCATAGGAAAGGCCTGAGACCACACTGTCTTTAGATGCTTGCTCTACAGGTAATCTTTGGAAGTAAAAACGTGGTGCATTGGTGCAGAATGTTGCCCCGCACAGAAAGAGGTGTAGATAAACACTTCTGAAATTTTTTACGCAACAACTTTTTCAGCAACGGAAGGAAGCGAAGGCCCACGGGTTACTCTGAAGTGAGCACATCATATCCTTCAGCCCAAACACACGTTATTTGCTGAACTCAAGAGGCCAGTAAGCAATTGGCTCATTCCAACTGCCGTCCTAAATTTTTCTTTTCAATCCTCCTTTTCCCTACTGGCTCCCTCCCCCCCCTTTCCCCCTCCCACTCAATCCTTGTCTTTTTTCTTGTGTGTTTTTTTGGGTTGTTTTTTTGAATAATTAATTTCCCAGGGGCTTTTTCCTGCTCAAGGGACAGGCGAGTTATTCTGATAACTGATAGGACATCAGCTGCAGAGCTTTTGTGAGAAACAATTGTTTAGCCTTTTTGCCGGCAATCTCAGTTGTTTGGGAAGAGGTTGCAAAGTCATGGGAAAGGCTGCAGCGTGACTCCTTCTTGGGCCTGTCTCACTGAATCCAGTATGCCCATGTTTATAAGTTGCAGGAAAACAGCTGCTCCTGACACATGATGAATTTGGACAAAACGTCCCCAATCGACAAGCCCGTTCGGTTTGACTGTGCACTCACAGCTTGTCATATCCACACTGGCAAGAAAAAAAAAAAAAAAAAACCAAACTAAAACCAAACCATCTGAGTGGACAGAGCCTGTTCTGAAAACATTTTGTGGACTGAGAAGAAAGACACTTTCTCACAGTTTCCTACTGAAGAAAGGTCTCATTAAACTCCCACTAGTATGAATAAGAGCCTTTTCACTATGTTCAGTGGGAGCTGGATCAGGCCCTCACTTCAACAACTTTATTGTCTACCAAGGAAACCTTTTGTCCTCACCTCTCTCTGATATGCAAAGAGGACTCCAATTACAGAAGAACTAATACTGTTCTGCTGTGCAACGGCTTGCAAAGGGGTCGTAGCACCATGAAGCACTGCTCTGCTGTCACTGACTTCTTAGAACATCAGAATTCCCAGGAAAGATGGCATTACAGAAGCAAGAGATATTACTAAACCTGTAACCAAACGCTTGTCTAGTGGTTGTTCATTTTTGTATCCCGAGTGAAGGATTCAGAACCTACAGCCCTTTAAAGCCTCCTAGAGAACTCTGGGTTACAGGCATGCAAGGAGCTGGAAACCAGGAAAGTAGTTTTACTAAGTCCTTAGGGTTGCACCAAGGACATACCCATAGGGCAATGACTAAGGGTAAGGGTCTCTATCCTCCTTATTACAAGCACAAAGTACTCCAAGTATTTAGCTCACACAGTGGCTTGCTGGAGTTTGCTTTCCAGCGGGAGACAGAAAATGAAAGGATGAGCTGTGCTGGAAGTATAATTTCAAATGGAAAGTTGCTTGGGCAGGGAACAAACCTTGTTTCTTTATGTACAGTCAAACAGTCAGTGTTTTCTCACAACAAGAAAGTAAAACTGACACTTTTTACAACTGAACTTCATCTGAAATAGGTCAATCAAAATCTCAATGTCATCTTGAAGAGAGAGAACATAAGCAGCCTGAAAATCATTCAGCCAGTTCTGGATAACAGATGATTGCTCACCTGAGAAGTTCAAAAGCAACAAGAAGTCTAAACAACAACATCAAAAATTATCACCAGAGATAGCTGTGTGAATAAATTATGATATCTAAAGCACTCTGGGAGCAGGTCTCCGAACCAGTGTTTTGGAAGGCTGGAATCAACACAGAGCCTCTTGGTGCTTGGAGAGTTTTGACAATAACAACTGTGTCATTTCAAAACTTTGCACGTTAAGCTTAAGAAATATTTTTCTGAACTTCTGTATAACTCAGAAATCAAAACTGTCTTTCCTCCCCAAAAATATAGCTAGATTTTGAAAAACAGATCTGGCTACAACAGGGACTAACCATCCTGCAGGAAATTCCAAGTGTTCAAGATTTTATTACATTCCAAACTGGAACAACACATTAAACCTCAGAAACTTAATAAGAATGGGAATATTTTGATTTGGGAACATACTAGCACAGCCAGGCCCCTCCATCTATTGACATGGGGAAAGGGACATGGCCAGCTGTCAGTGGGTGAGGAGGATGGAAATCTAGATCCAGACTCAGAAAGGAAAGCCTTATTTGGAGCCAGGAGTACACCCAGGGCACTGGAGGGATCCAAGAAAGCCAGGAAACCTGCAGCCCAAAGGAGCACGGAGTCTGGAGGTCCATGGTGCCCACACACTCCCTGACAGACACGCTTGAGGCCATCAAGGCCACACTAAGCTTTTTGCCTGGAAGTAGGGTCTCCTGGCAGGCCTGCCAGGTGCCACCAGGCTCTGGAGCAACCTGGGCCGTCCGGCCAGGCACCAGTCAGAAGTCACATCCCACCTGGCAGGTGGAGCAGGCTAGAGGTGTGCCTTTCTAGTTTTACATCAGAATTTAGTCAGGTTCCTCTCATTCTTCAGAGGTTTGAACTTTGTAAGAGAAATCCCGTTAGAACATCTGCTAACAAGTCTCTCTAGCTCTGAAAGAAAAAAAGCCCTCTGTTAAAACACACAGCGTCATTGAATGGTTGCTGTCTGGCAGGAACTACTCTCAAGTTTCAGACAGCACTCAGTTCTTGGGCTAAGTACATCACTCAGAAATGAATATACATTAGTAACCAAGTACTGGCAGTATTAAACTAAAAAGTCAAACAAAACTGTGGTCCAAATGCTAAAGACATGGTAAAGCAGCACTGTTGCTTCTTGCTGCTTTGAGATCTTAGTTTTACATTATTGGCAACATAAAGTGTTCCAAAATCTTGAGCTGGGTTCTCAAAAAAAAAAAAAAAAAGAAAATTGACTAAAAATCAGAACAGTTCAAAAAACAACATTTGGCCTCTGCTTTGTTTGCCTTCTAATTTTGGAACTTGTAGTGCTCATGGTTTCAGATTTTGCCTGGAAATACATGAGCTAGAAGTTTACATTTTGAAGAAATGAAAGCTGGCATTTTTATCATCACATGACTCCAAGAGCTGGGGCTTGAGGGAAAAACATAAAACATTGTCAGCCTTTCTACAAAACTGTGAGATTAGCAGCATCACTTTTATCACAATTTAGGCTGCAAAGTTGACCTATTTTATCAACAGTGGCCTACTGAATTTGAATTGCTTTATGAATTTTAACAATCATATTTAATTTTAAATATAGTTCAATTGAAGTGACTTCTGTTGCCGAGCTTCAAAGCAAACTATTTAATTGTGAACCTGGGCTACACTTTTTCTCTGTACAAGTGCAAAGTGTAAACTGCACCACCCCACAAATCTTTGCATCGCAGAGACACTCCTGAAGGCAGAACAACAAGGTGTTCTGCCTTCAGAGGTGTCTCTCAATGCACGCTCATTGCCTGTCGCAAGGACTAGCTCACCATCATGAAAAAGCTGCATCTAGCCTTCAAGTCTCTTTCACTCCTTTCACTCTCTGCCCACATGATCTGTTAGCTACAGAGCCTGAGACTACTCCATGTTCTAGAGCAAGGACACCAGGAAGTGGACTGTGGCCTCACAAAAGAAGATGAGGAACTCACTATGAGAGTTCTCCTGAGGCTCTGAAGGACAAAACTAGATTTAGTCCAAGAATTTGCTGGGCTGCACTTGGTGCCTTCATGCTCTTTCCTCAGTTTGTTCTACAGCTGCAAATCACCACAGAGCTGTTCTGAAACACAACCTGAGATCTGCAGGCCTGTTGATGCACAAGACTGAATGCAGTGTGCATAGCAGGATGCATTCTGAAGTGGCATAGAATAAGATGGGGGGAGGTTTAGTTAATTATTCAGAGAAACTCAAACCTCTTCACAAATTAGGTCTAGAATATCCCGAAAAGGAAAAAAAACAACCAAACAACCAAAACACCAAAACCAAACATGTTCCAAAACATAAAATCCTGTCTAGATCACATTTTAGTATTTTGAGGTCATACAAATTCTTAAATTTAGTCTCATCTGCAACCTTTCTTCAGTTTAGCATTATCTCTTTACTTAAGTCTCCATATGAAGACAAGTTAGCTGTCTTCTGCACCAGTGACACCTCCTTCCAGTGAATTCAGAAGAGATGGGCTTGAAAAAGACAACGTCAATTAGAGACTCATGTGCCAAGTACATTTGTCTAAGCTCAAGTTCCTAACACACCTGTCTTCAGCATCACAGAAGTGGTTAGTTTAACTGAGCTGTAGTTATACTCAGCATTTGCAGCCCTCTAAGGAGGGGGAACACACCACAGCCTCTCCCTGATTATGTATTGTGTGTGTATCAGTGATTGTATGCTGAGGTAGGGAGAGAGGGAACTGTTTCCAAGTTAGTGCACTTAGAGAAAGGAGTCATAAATCACAAGGTCAGTCAGGTTGTGCTTTTTTTTTAAGCTTAGGGTATTATGTTTTCAATACAATATTTCAATAGCTGTTTTCTATGTAATAATTTATCTGGAATTATGGCAACTCTTATAAGCTTACAAAAAATTGGCTCAAGTAAAACGAATCCTTTGTCATAAATAGGCTGTGTTCATAACTGCAACCTAATCATTCAATTGCATATAAGTCAAACAGTTATCCAGACTTTGTAGGAATACTTCCCTGTCAATAAATCTAATGCTATTTAAAAACCCTGGGCCAATGTGACAGAAGCCTGTTAGATTAATTAGGGCAAGGTCAGAGAAGCTGAACTCACAGCTACATTTTTGTCACAGTTTTGTTCCACCTACTATTACCTGATTGTAAACTCACAGACCGTTTTAAACATGGGCATGTTAGGTTGACTTCATTGTCTCCATTTATATAAAAAGGAAGATTTCTTCAGGAATTATTTCTTCTCTCTAACAGTCAACTAAGCATGCAATTGAGAAGAAATGTTTTGCTTTGTATTCATTGTCAATAAGGAATTTTTTTTTTTTTCCGTTTTTAGATGTTTTTTCTTATCAGTGACTTCACAGTAACTGGATTGCAACCAGGGTTCATGAGACTTCAGAACCATACAGACTGCAGAACTGTCAAGAGCCAGGCAGCATAATCCAAATTTCACTACAAACAAATCATCTCTGTGGGAATGAGAGGACAGTATTGTCTCTCTGCCCGTTCAATTCTTGACCTTTATCACATGACCATCCAAAAGGAGGGTGCCCCAAATCTGATGGGTTTTGTGTGAAGTGGACCCTGGAGGTGAAATTCTGACCTTGGCAGGGTCAATATTTCATCCAAAATCCCTTGAGACAGACCTCCTAATCATTTCTTAGGATTGCAGCTTGTCTCAGATGGTAGCTAGCTGACTTTCTTTGACTACTGACTTAGGTCAAACTTGGCCCAAGGATCAAGAGATGAAAGGCTCTATATCTCATTATCAATAATCAGCGTTCTTCATTACCCTAAAAATGACATACTTCATTCTTATCTACAAGGCCTTAAAACTTAAAAGGGCTGGGGTCAAATTATGTTACTTCAATTTATTTTTATTCACTGCTTACAAAACAACTTCCTCTCTCACTGCCATAGCTAAATGCTAAAAATGTACTTTCCTTGCTATGGTAGAGATTCTACTATTGTTTTTCTTTTAAAGTCTTATTTAAGATATAGCAATTAAAAAAAAAAAAAAATCCCTTCCACACACACACAATTTAAAAAAAACAAACCAAAACCAACAAACAAAACCAGAAGTCAAGACCAAGCCAGGTCACAAAGCACATCTTGTACAAAAGTGGTCTTGTAACCAAGGGGTGGACCTTCACCACAAGTTTTTCAGTTACACAAGTCCTGATGCTGGCAGAGTATCTTCCGAAACAACAGAGTCAGTTTTTCCTCTAGTGTGAAGCCATACAACTCCTGATTTTGGTGGAATAAGTTTTCTTGAGATTTTACCATGATTCTAGGTATTTGTAAAATGTCAGATCTCTCCACTGTTATTCTGTGAAAACCTTCATGAGCAAACTGATTTGCATTACTCCCCGAACAGGGGCATGCTTATATACACGTAAGAAAATGAAATACAGTCAATGGCATGAAAAGAAACTTCTGAATACTTTAAGAACTAAATAAATACTTTAGGTTAAATAAAGTTTACTGGTTATGCTAGGTTAACATTTTTTTTCTACTGCTAGAAGTAAACCTGTAGATACCTAGGACCAGCTGCTCTACGGAATCTAACCAATCTTTTGATCGGTTTTTCACTCAGACAATACTTCACCCAAAGTGTTGAAAATTTTCAGACTTAGCACTGGGGCAGTGGGAAGGAGAGACACTCGATTACTGACCACTGAAGAGAACTGCTTCTCCAGAATCTCGAAAGCAGAGCTGCAAGAGACCCGTTCCAATCCGACACTTTCTGGCAATGCTTCTGCCACTCCTGACCTACAGCTGGGAGAGGATTTGGTCCTGGAAAGCCTTGCTCACACGACCACTTCCTCTCACACCTCCTTCCTGATCCTACAGGATCCTCGCTAATCATACAAGACCTTCCAGAAACTGACAATTTTGCTTAATGACAGGTAACATCCTCACATGTTTCCATAAATAAGATGTAAGCCATTGCAGAGACTCTTAAAGAAACTATGGCAAAATTGGCTGAGGGAAAGGATGGGAAAATGGAAAGGAGAAAAGAGATAACGGGGGCATGGGTGGAGACACAGTCTCTGACCTGGATCTGTTGCTGAAGAAGGTTGATTTTGTGTTGCTGCTGCAGGAGCTGCTGCTGTTGTCTTGCAATCTGTGGAGAAATCAGACAGAAGAAACATGAGATATGTATCACTGTTTCTGGAGTCAGTGCATAGGAAACTTCCACCCTGCTTGGGTCTTTAAACTGCTCCATTAAACTAAGAAACCTTCAAGTGTGGGTGGCAGCAGCCTGGACTGCTGCTGAAGCAAGGGCTCATGTTCAGGAGCAATCACAGCTGATTAAGGAAAATGTTGTGCTGGGTATCAAGAGAAGAACTGATACAAAAATCTCTCCTCTCTCACTGTCTGAACTGGCACTGCTAAAAACCCTAAAAGTGAGCACACATTTGCTCCAGCTTGCTGGAGGAAGAACAATACTGGCAGAGAAACTGGAAAAAAGTCGAAGGCAGCAGGAAAGGCAAAAAAGTAGGATGGACATTAATATTCTTTTTACATTTGGCACCACCTATTCAAAAAATCCTCAGAAATGTGACACCCAGAAGGAAGGTATTAGTGTGCATATTTCCTTGATGCAGAAACAAACACAAAGAGACTGGAACTGGATTTGGGAAAAAATCAGTCTTCAACCATGTGTATCAGCCGAAAGAAACTAAGGTGGCAGTGCAAGGCTACGCAGCACGACATTGAAACTGATTTACAGAAGCTGATAGAATCATCCTAAGTCTCCTCTCAAAGTCATATGCATTTTCCGTAAGAACTTCCATCCTCCCTCTCCACTGACTAACGATTGCGAAACTTCCTGTAGATGCATTTTAACATATAGCGAAGGAAAAAGCAGACAGTAACAGAACCAAATTAGATTTCTCAGAGGACTGATAAACCTTTATATACCTCGAACTTAAAAAGCAAACTTGAAAAATTTTCATCTGAGTCATCACAAAAGCTCTGCTCTCATGAATAGCAGCAGTACAAACATGAAAAGGAGCACTGCTCTTCCCCAGTGGTATGTGTACAGATCTCAGGGTGAGATGGGAACTTATACATACTTACTGGGAGGAATTTTGTACATTCTTCCCCTTAGGTATTTTCTTTCATTTCTATTATTCAACTATTAGCATCAGAAACACTCATTCACAGTTAAGTCCACATCTCAAAGACTAAATAAGAGTTTTTGTTCTAGAGCATCTCTTTAAGCAACCAAAATAACTTTTATCAAAATATTTTTTTCAAGGTTTGGTTTGTGTAACACAAAATGATAAACAATTTCTTGCATTAAAAGAAATTCTTGTCTTTCTAATAATAATCCTGCAGGATTTCTTACTGCCTTTCTCCATTCTCTCCATTTTCTATTCCACTTTCAGATCTTTCAGCCATCCTGTACAGTAGTGCCTTTAAAAGGCAGGGCAAAGGAAATAGCTCCTGTAGGATGTCTCCTTGTGGAAGAATCTTGCCAATTCCACCTTCACACCTTCATCTACCCTCCCCATGTAAACAACAGGTGATACAAATTCTCCAGCTAAATAGATTAGTCACTTCACCCCTTCTCCCTGTGTGGGATTTCAGGTGTGGGGCCAAAATCCACAGTATTTAAGATAAAAGTTTTTAAATAATCAAAAATAGGGAAAATCAAGGCTAAAGTGATGGTCAGTAATGGTTTAGACTCTTAAGAGTTGTTTGGTACAATACAAACATTGGAGTAAGACAACTATGACAGATTTCAGAGAATTTTGTGAGTTTCATAAAATCCATACAGCTGCAATTCTGTGATAGAAACTCAAATGTTATTACAAACTGAAATAAAAGGTCAGGCAGCTCAAAATGCTTTAATATACCTCTGGTATAGGGAGGGACTCCTGAGAAAATTTTAAACCAGATGTCTAAGTATTGTTTGCTCATGTGCAGGTACCAAAATGGACATTCATTTCTGTTAAAACTTGCACGGTTCAAATATGCTAGAAAAGTTGTGTTCTTGCCTAGACTATCACTTGTCCATGTGTGCACATTGGAACTGTTCTCATGTGAAAACACGTTTGCATTTTCAGTGGAGGGCATATCTGCAAGAGCTGAAAATGAAGCCTCTCAAGTGTAGAAGAAAAAAGTCACACTTGTTCACTGACTTTATATTCTTCTCCCCCACTTTTTTCTGCAGTTGGCAAAACCAACCTTTTCGTTTCTCACATTACAATCCAAGTGCTGCATTTTGTTCCTTTTATACCTATTCAGCATCACTGAATTCAAGCAGCACTGGAAGATTATTCAGAAGGGCTGAATTTGCATGCTTATTTACACTTATTTAAAAAAACCCAACCACTACTGGAAGAGAATACCTCCAAAATGGAAGGTGTATCTTTATGAGACAGAGTATTGTTTTATAAAGCATTCTTCCGGCGTGTTTTTGTTTAGACTTTTTCACCTAAGAAAACAAATGGCAAAAAAATCTGGGTGGCAAGTAAACTCGAGAGTATCAACCCTAAAAACCAAACTACTGGAAAGCCCTCCTAGAAAATTATTTAAGCTGAAAACCACTCTAATAATCACTCACCTGTTCCTGTTGCTGCTTAGCCAGCTCCATTTGTTGGCGTTGTTTCTCGATCTGTGATGCAGCCAGTTTCTTTTGTTCATCATGAGCTGCTAGCAGCTGTTCTCGCAAACTGGTCAGCTGATTGATCATACCCATGAGCTGCCTTTCTTTCTCAGCGAGGCTTTCTGGAGTCCCTGGGCATCATATGGTGGAAAAAAAAAGTAAAGAGAAGAGAGGAACTTTAGAGCTAGCCAGGTTTTTATTTTGCAGCTTTACTGTAAGCAAGATTTCAATAGAACTGACGAGCAGCAGCGTATTGCAATATACTGCACATTTAGACCTGTTCCTCTAAAGGAGGATAAGCCACAGAGGATAATTCTATACACAGGCTTTGCTCTGGTGTCCCCCCTTAAATGCTTCCTTGCCCTTTCATCTATTTTTTTTTTTTTGGTTTGTTTTTATCAGATGAATATAGGAAAAAAATACTGTTTGTTTTGACAGAGTTTCAGATTTTAAACATTGTTTACATTTCATGGGGATCAAAACTGACACTTCCAGTTTTGAAAGACAACTACATTTTTGTCAGAAACTTCTGACAAAGATGTATGAGTGCTTTGACACCTACAGAAACTGTAAGGAGGGTATTAACATCCCTCTATAATCAAGGGGAAGCAGGGAAGTCTCCTGGGCGCAGGATACCTCTCCAGCTTCCCACGCCCCGCTTTCTCACTGTTACTAGCTCAGCACACAACAGCTGTCAGGATGCTGCTACCTGATATATCATCTACAGCTGCCCTGATTAGGAAGAAATTACATAGTATTTAAATTGTCACTAACTACTATGGCTGTTGCTGCCACTGATGAGTACTTTTAAAGGGAGAAGTCTTGCATAAACACATCAAGAAAACTGAGTTGAACGCAACTCACCATCTCTCTCATTTGTACTGTCATTGGATGATTTTTATAGGAGAGTTCTGCAGACACAGACAGAGGAACTCACTACCTTGCTCTCATAATACTACTGTGAAAATTCTCCTTCTACCCAGAAGGGTAGGGAAGAAAAAAATCCAAGAAAAATCAAAAGCTATGAATCATACACTAGAACAAAAAATGGCACTGTTAGTACATCCAGGACCATTTGACTTGTAATTTAAAAGACAAGTACGTTTAGCAGCTAATCCACATACATGTCCAATACCACCACACCCTCTCACATGAGGCAGATCCTATGAAACCTTTTCTCAAAAAAGCTTTAGGATAGGATCAAGGCTATTGATGTCTATGCCTTCTCTGAAACTAGCCTGCTTTTGGGACACCCCTGCCACACGAACCTTTCTCAAACACAGCAAGTGTTCTTCTGCCGATGTCATCAGTGCTCTCCAAGTGAAAAAAAAAAAAAAGGGAGAAGAATCGGCAACTATACTAAACATGTTCCTAGACAACTATCAGTCAGACGTGGAAAAGAGCTACTGGTAATAGCTTATTTAGTCTACCCCCCTGCCAATGCAGGAACGTTCTCTGCGATATATTTACTACAGCTTTCTAGATTGGATTGAAATGTCTGAAATGGTGAATCATCTACTGCTTTCTTTCAATTCTAAGACCGTACCACAGCCTTAGAATTGTCACTGTTAGGGCACTTTGCTTGACAGTTTCATTTACGTTCACTTAATTTCCACCTTGAGCTCCCAAGCAACATCCCATTTCTGACACCAGCCAAGTCCACGCCCTTAACCGCATTTGTAGACATCCATATACAAGTGGGAGAACACAAAGAATCAACATTTTCATATACAGGAAATGTAACATGATTAACTTTTTATTAAGATGCTAGAGATTTATGCGAAAACATTCTCATCATGTAGCAGAGAGCTACAGCAGAGCATTCTCAGATATAGTCTCCAAAAAAACTGTGGTACAAGCTGGAAACTTGAGAAACACATTGAAACAGAAACCATAGGACTTTAAAACTGTTCTGTTAAAAAGCTGTGAGAAAGAATGGAAGCCAGCGCTAAAATACTAACACTGCGGAAGAAAACACTTTTAACTTAAAATTTTTATTCCAAACATCAGAACTGCTACAAGTAATGCAGTTGCCACCTGGCCACACAATTGATCAGAAACATCTATTGCCACTCTTCCATCTTTTACTTGTTTTTCCCTAGGAAAAAGGGTGCGGTGTTTCCAAGTGGCACGGAACGATTCTAGAATAAGAATAAGAATTATTCTAGAATAATTCCTTCCTTGTCCAAGCTGTGGCTACCATACTGATTTACTGTAATGCTCCCCTGATGAAGACTATGACTATACCAATACTTGCAGTATAACACACTGGGCATATGGAAACATCTGAAAACTAAATGTTTTTATTATTTATTCTGCAGGTATTTTATTCCAAACTTGACAGGTATGCGCAAGAGAGAGAGGGAGAAAGATCTAGAGAGGGAAGGTATACACAGGATTGGCTTAGTCCTCAAGTTAGGGCAAGCAAAAAGAAATCACTGTCAAAAAATCTGATGAATATAGTGACACACATGAAAGATTTTCAGCCTGTACTGGTTCATCAGTGTATTTTGAGCTTCTACAGTAGCTTTCAGTTGGGAATCAAAAAGCACTTTGTAAAGTTAAATTAATCCCCACCACACCTTTGGAAGGTGGAAAACTGTTTCCATATGTGTAAACTGACAGACAGAGGTCACAGAGTTAGTTACCAACAGCAGCCGAAAAAGAAATGTTGATATCCAGCCCTGTGCTTCAGCCTGTGCTTCCCGAGGGACAGTGAAACGTTCCACGTGCCACCACCCTGACTTTTGTCACATCAAACAACTGTACAACCACAAGGCCATCCACCTACTGCAGTTTCATCTTTAATCTGATTTACCTAGAACGGAGAAAAAAAAAAATTCTTCCCTGGGAAAAAAAAAATAGATCTTTATTTAAATGGCAGAAGCAAGAGTAAAGTCTGGATGAACTAAGAGCAAGCAGTCTGGGCAGTGAAGTGCCGCTGCTGATGTCAGAGGTGCCGGCACACTGCGGCCGTGCGGCTGGGGACAAACCCACCAAACTCGGTCTCTTCATTATTACTCAGTTTTTAAAGAAACTTTGAGACGCCCAGTGGGGGTGCTTTATGTACTAACTTAGGAAGTACAACGCGTATCTCCTTTGGCTTATAAACTGGAGTGGAAGTAACCTGACAAAAGGCAGCCTTCTTGTGTTACACTTGACGAGGACTTTCAGTTTGCTAATAAACTGAAAGGGAGAATTTATCACTGTCCACTTTAAAAATAAATAATCTTCTGATGGAGAATACTTTCTGGAAAACATGGCTTAGCAGGTAATTTATTTTTGTATGTTTAGCCCATCCTTCCAATAATCTCAGTAATACTTAACTATAATTTCAATCCTTTAAGATACTATTTGTTGCAAAATAAGTACTTGGATAGCCATACTCTCAAGTGACCTCCATAAAACCAGAGGCAAGAGAGATCAGATGTGTAGGTCTACTGGGAGATGCTGAGTTCCGGGGTAGATTTCCTCTTGCCTTATCCACATATCTACGTAAGTCCCACTGATAAGGAATCATAGATAATTCTAAGGTTTCTTGCAGACAAGGTGGCTTATTAAAGTGTGAAGATTAAAAAGACAAGAAGTACTTGATCATAATGTAAAGTGTTTGCATCTAGATTAAGTTTAGTCTTTTTTATGTTACCCTTATTACCTAGCACACCTTTTATACAATTTCTTCCATGGAGATAGCCAACAAAACTGCTATTTCACAGTTGCTATCCATAAATGAATACTTAATTTGCATAACAAATGAAGGCCAAACAGTACTTGTTGTTATTTATTTAATGGTGAGCTGAGAGCAACAGCTTGGTCACTACATAAGTACATTCAGTGATGGGAATGTTTTCCAGTGTATTAAAACGCACTGTGGAATTAGAGAATTAGCTGCCATTTTTGTATCCTTTTTCTAGATGCTGTAGATTCTGGGTAGGCAAGGGTGGGGGATTTCTGTCCTAACGTCACTACTTCCTCTCTGCTAACTTGCATGAGATCTAAACCTTTATAATTGTGTGAAGTTCCTGTAAGCTAAGGGATTTCCATTTTAAGAGCTCTGTTGCTTACAGGGCAAAACGTGTAAGTCTTTTAAGTAACTACAACACCAACCACATAAAGACAGTTGTTTAAATTATGCTACTTGGGAGTTAATGGCCTTTTCCCATGGCTGCTAACAGTGCTAAAGCTCTGGAGGAGGTGCAAGCCTCTGGGAGGATAAGCCACCAGCCCCAGACGCTACCTTCACCTGCTTCATTATTAAGCTCACTTAAGAGCTGCCCCAAGTAGCAGCGAGTTGGGAATGGTTCTGGAGCTGGCCTGTACTCTACACACCCCCTCTGTAGAGTTGCACTGCTTTCACTCTAGCCATGCAGCGTGCCTGGGAGAAAAAAACAAGTGCCCATCACTGCAGTGTACAACTTGGCAGCAAGCTAGACCACTTCACACAGGTATTGAGTGAGGAGTAAAGGAGAGTGGCTCACATCAATGCCTGCCTCAAAACCCACTCTTAATTACTGTTAGATCCACAACAGACAGATATTGCACATACTATGTTTAACAAAGCTTTTAACCACCAGGCCACATGCCTTTCAGGAGACTGCTGTAGGTGTTCTCTCTGTGCTCTATCGCTGTAATGGCGAAATGTGGATTTTTCCCAATTTACAAGAACAACTCAGGCAAAAGAGCATCAAACTATAGACTGTGGGTTGATACAGTGAACGTCCCAAGAAAAGATGCTCTCCAGATGCGTCAGCTTATCCTCTATCATCATAAAAAGAGATTCGGAAAGAAAAAAAAAACAACATGTTTGTGGATGCGACACCCACAGCAGATGGCAATAAGAGAAGACTCAAATTAGTGGCATTCTGTACCGCCAAATCTAAACTTCATCTCAGATCAACACTACCCATAATAGTGTTTAAGTAGTAAAAGAAATTTACTCAAATGTGAAATAAACTATTACACATTCTTAGTTCTGATTCACAGTCTCAGACTGGCAGTGACAGTAACATTTTAATAAACATTAGAATGAAGACACCAATATGACCAAATGACACACTTAAAGTGAGAAAACGAACAGGAGAAACCTTGGCATATCCACCCAAAACAGAACCAAAGCAAAAAAAAAAAAGGCAGAGAAACCGCTTTTGCGATCAAAACAGTAAATACTTTATTATAATTTATTAGACAGAATGAGAATGTAAATGAGAAATTAGGAAAGCCAATATTTTCTTTAACAGGCATTTTAAGCTTTTGCTGTGACTGCTCAAGCGATGAGAATGTTTGCTTGCAGCCAGCCTACAGATCGGCTCGCAGCCGGCCGGCACTCAATGTGTTCTGCAAGGGGCAGGGACGTGGCCAGGCTCTCCGCCGTCCCCACAGCCCATCTCAAGCTGGACTGCTAAGGTGTGTTATCTACCAGGGGTGCTCACTCACGCACACCCATACAGACATGGAAATCTGTCCCCCGAATCGGTTTACTATCAAAGTAATTACGTAAATAGCTTTTGAACTGTCAGCATCTGCCTTTCAAAGCAAAATCAAAGAAAACAATGTGCGAGTACAAAGCCTGGAAGACACAATAATTTTGTATTACGTTCATATCATTAACTACGGTTACAGCAAAAAATAAAATACAATATCCTCCTGTATCTACAAAGTTTTGTGTGTGTGTGTATCATTAATGGAAATAAGAATATTTTGAAGTACTGCATATTTAAATAATGTTGAGAAGTATCATAATAATTAGAGCATGCAGTAAAGAGCATTTTTTAATTTCAAAGCATTAGCTCATTGATCTTCTTAAAGACTGTGAGCAGGTAGAAAGGGAGTGGTTTGCATTACTTTTTTTAAGAGAAAACTGAGGCATGAATTGCTTAGAAACTTGTCTGAAGTAATTCTAAATGCGCTGTAAGCTGTTTTATTGCTGGCCTTGCTGAAGTCACCAGCAGAACTGTTTCAGTAAGGCCAAAAAATTCCCCACTGATTTTAACAGGGATACTTGTTAATAGATAATTAAATCTTTGCTTGACCCAGTTTGATACCAGGTAGGGTTCTAGCCAAAAGGACCCTAAGAATGAAGCAATTACTGATGACATCCAACCAACCAAGCAATAGAACCACGACACAACACCACACAGTTTCCGTGGAACTTTACTCTGATGTAGTGGGATGAGGACATAACTGCAGACCATACATCAGCTAAAAACAGAGTCACCTCCACGCATTTCCTGCAGCGGTGTGTTTTTTCAGTGTGATTTTTAAGCTAGTTTTGATAGAAGACTGAAAAGAGCTGAGAAGGTTTACAGCCTATTAACTAAGCTGTCTTCAAAAGAATTAAACTCCTACTATCACTATTATATCCAAAGAATTAATAGAAATAGCAGCACTTCAGAAAATATCTTTTCTTGAGGTTTTTTTTTCCACTGTCTTTTGTTGATTTTCATTCTCATCCCATCGCTAGCTATTTTTCTTTCCCCACTCCCCACCCCAGTTTTAACTTTGCTCTGCCACATTAGAAATCCAAACCCAATGTGACTCTGCTCGGGAAGGAAATCAGAAAAGTAAAATAGACAGGCCGTCTAGTTTTCTTCTACTTAAAAGCAAGCTAATCTTTGTCATGCTCCTCCTAAAAAAAAAAAAAAAAAATTATTTTTAACATAATAATTTTAAAGAGGAGTACTCTCCCCTTTCTGCACAGACGGCCGTGCTGCTGACGTCACCCGGAGTTGTCTATGTGAGGCAATGGGGAGCTGATGTTACGTGCCTCCAGGAAATGTAGTCCGATAAACAGATCTAAATGGCTGAGGTAAGTTCAAAATTTAAACTCTTTATTTTCCTCTGTCTTTGAACAGAAATGTCAAATGTTTATGACCAAGCAATGAGAATATACTTTAAATTATGTACTTGCTACTATGTGTTGGTGATCGGATGCGGGTATGTGCTTGTGCACGTGTGCAAACTTCCTCGATGCTTCCCTAATCAATACTTCAGAGTGTTTTATTATGGACTGGCACATAGCTTTTCAGGCCAGTAAATCCTGGAGCTGTCAGGACATAAACATCTAAAACCTGGCATTTTTCATTAAGTATTTAAGCCAACTTTACTACACAATGACTGCCATCACTTACAACTACCTACCTTGCTAAATTAAATTACTTCATCTGATTGATATGGGAAGTCAGCATAATGAAAGAAAACTTTCTGACTGTTTTCTACGCAGCAAGCCACAGGCACCAGAAAAGGAAACAATGAAAGAAAAAAGCCAGAATTCAAACTGATTTGTCTGTACCTACAGATTTATGTAATGAATCTTCTCTGCTTGACAAATAAAAATACTTTTCAGAACAGCAAGCTAGAAGGAAGTTATTTATTTCAGCATAGAGACAGTCTTAATCTTTTAGGTTTCAGTGGAAGACTTTGTAGAATGAGTAAAAACAAACGCTGAACAATTACCATCTTTTGCCATTACTACCCTCAGGAATTAATATTCTGTGGGGACAAAACTTAGCTGTCTGCTCTATAACAGACCAGCACATTACTATTTCGCAACGCTGGAAAGAAGCTGTCACTGGGTATTCTTTATTTGCTGTCAGAAAAAGTTTTGGTGCAGTAGACTGCAAACAAAGCTTGGTATTCAACCAGGTTAGTAACTTATTGTCAAGGTTACAAAAGGAATAGACAACATTTGTATTGAGACTATTTCCCAGAGGTTATTCTTTGTTTTACTGTCTAGACAACGAGCTACAACTAGGCTAGAGAAATAGCATTTACTGATGGAATTTTATGCAGTAGCAAGAAAAACAGTAAAAAATATGTATGTGTGTGTATAGTTGCTTTGTTTTGACAAACTGGTAGTTGTAGCTCAGCAACATTCATCTCTATAATCACATTTTTCAGGTAATTTTAGTACAAGAAAGGACTGCTTTAGGTCCCTTTTGTCATTCAGTCCCCTGGATGATTTTTAAATATAGTGGTTTGGCCTCTGTATGTTTAAACAAAATAAAGCCATTGCCATTTGCTACTTTAATTAGATCAATTTTATTCTATTTTCTCTAGTAATAACCACTCCTTAAAAGTTGTATTTGATTTAAATAGATCCTGATTTTTTTCTCATTAAATTAAGTACCTTTAAATAATAAAAAAAAAAGCGCAAAGCCAGAACTTCAGAAAAGCCTGAAGTAGCTGCTTTGTTACAAACTCACATTTTTTGCATTTTAGATGTTTTTAAAAAAATTCCTCCAACCCTCCTTCCACGGATACTATCCTCAATTAACTCCCATTCTAGGGTCAAATAGAAGCAGCTCCATCTACTCTCGATCTCCATTTCAGGCTTTCAATTGGCCTGAAAGAAGTTCTGTGTTGGTGTGGCTCAACTGGCACTGTCTACTGCCCTGCAGCCTGAGAGTATCACACTGCATTGTGATCAACCTCCACTATTCCAGCAGCTGCCAGCTTTCCTCCCAGAACGCAGGTTCCCCCCACCCCAAGCTCTTCTGAAATATTAACAAAACACTAAAAGCTCACTGTCAGCATTTTGCTACTATTAAACACCCCCAAAAAATAAACACAGAGAAGAAGATACTAAGTAGGTTGCAATAAATATTGAATTTACCACGGTTAAAAGCTGACAACCAGACATATCTTACCTCCTCCACTTATGACTCTCACCCTCCTTCTCTCCCCACTCCAAATACAATACTATCCACAAAAAACAATGCAAAACGTCCACATCTGACACAAGTTTGCAAACATTTTTCAACCATTAATTTGCAAATGCAAAATTCACACAGTTCCTAAGGAAGTGTGCAGCTTTCACACATCCTGGGGATCTGTGCTTTATTAGTTGAAGGTTTAAACCCAGTGTGTTCCCCATGAATAATCTCTCTCCCCTTCCCCCTCCTTTCTCCTGCCCCCATATAAACGCAGAATCCGCAGCTTCCTTGCCTTCAGTTTACAGATTATGCGATCCAAAGTGTCACTCACTGGATTACTGCACATAACCTGAGCACTACCCAAAGCTTACTTGTCTTCAACTTGTCCAGCATTACTTAAATGGAATTATCCGTCACAATCCATACACCGAATCTGCATAGCCCACTTATCTCAAGATTCTGTGTGTCACCTACCAGATTATCCGTTTTAATCCATACATTGAATCTACATAACATATGTCTTTAATTCATGGGCTCTGATGAGCTATAGTATCGCTGAATGGATTATTTCTCTTTATCCATTATTGGCAGTTGTAAGACCCTTCACTGCATACACTCTCATGCCCCATCTTCTGAACATAAAAGCCAAATTAGAGTCTTCAGCAAACACAGCTCTATCACACATCAAACACAGCTGGATGTAATACCTGCACCGATACTTCACGTGTAACATGGAACCCAGTCGCTCACACAGAACAAATGTCTGTGTTACCATGCATTAAAGATCATGATTGGTGGAGTAATCTTGCCTCCAATTACACTCATAAATCTGTAGTTACTTCAGGACAGTCTTTGGAGTCCTCTAGATTTAAGTGGATACAACAAAGAGCTGATTTTACCCTAATGATGATCCCTTTCAGAGTGAGTGCAGAAAACACTTCACCTGAGTTGTTTAGGAACTAACCTGCACAATAGAAAAGGATTTTCAAACAACAAAAAAATTATCAGGTTCAGGCTTGCCCAGTCTTTCTTGAGAGGTTCAGGTGCAATCACTGTTAACAATGCCCTCACTTCAACAGAAAAGCAACTCAGAAAGATTAGGAACAAAAGTCAGTTTAGCCTTTTGTTCCACACACCTATTCAAAATTAAATAAGTGGAGAACATATAAAATATGTATTATTATTTCTTGACAACTCTCGATAAGCGAGAGATAGACAAGATTAGCAGAAAGGCTTTGTGCACACTGGGGAAATGTTAAAAAAGAGTTCTCACCATGGTTAAAGCTGCTTCACTCACATTAGCGTCAGCAAGACTGGGCACCTCATGATGCACCTGGGGGGCCAGCACCACTCCCTGAAGTCTGCTCAGAGGAGGCCCAGCACCAGTGAAACGGGAGTTTCATGGTAATTTTCTAAGTATAGGGATGGCTGCTGGCACCGAAGAGCATGGAAATGTTCTTCTTACACCTTTTCCTACCAACTTCCCACCCTACATGTTGCATCTGCTTTGGAGGAAAGCAACTGCTTTCACCCTGCAACGCGCAGGTATCGGGCAGCTACGCTGGAAGCAGAAACAATGTAATTTTCTTTCCTGTAGATGATCGCTTTGAGACCTGAAGTTCTCTCTGCTCCACTGAATCCAATAAACTGTATTATCCATGAATAATCCAGAGGCCTTTTGAGCCCTGTTCTTGAATATGATGGATATAAGTAAGTTTGAACAGGCTTTAACCAACTCAATATACAGTTTTACAGCTTTAGTTTAAAATATTTCAATTAAACAGCAAGTTTTGTGCTTTTTACTATCAACTGGCTTGTTTTGAACAGAATAAAAATTCCATGGATTTCAAAACAAAATTTCTTAAGAAATCTCCAGTGCCAAACTTGATTTATTTACTTAGCCCTAGACTATCTCTCTAAATAAAGAGAAGCATTTGAGTTATAATTTCTACAGACATGAAAGGTTCTAGATTTTTGCTGCATCTTAATTATTAAGAGTATTTATTATAGTACCTTTCAGTCAAGCCCTGGAATGACATCTTGTATTTCCTTTTCCACCAGTAACTGGACATACATAGATCTTTCTAACGGATATTTGCTACTGGACCTCTGCAGATACTCAATGACGATTCTCCCATTTTACAGCTTGCAGATGAAGAAAGGGAGGATTAAAGTAGATGAAGAAGTAACAAAACAACTAAGGGGAACTACTGAATACAAAACGTGGGAGAGTCTGGTCACTTCCAGCCATTCACCAGCTCCTGTGTAATAAAGTATCTATAGATAATAAAATAAAAGAGTACTCCTTTCTAATTTAAAAGGAATAATACTAATAGAAAATAAAGTCTTTTGCTTTATCTCCCTTCCTTTTAATCTCTCACAGGGAATAAAACTCAATGGCAATAACACAGACTTGGGCATTAACAATATGTAGCCTAGCGCAGCGACTTTAGCACATGACGTACTAAAACTCCCCCAGATCTAATGAAAAACACAATGAAATTTTGAACAGTTAAATGGAAAAAACTATTTGGTGCATAAGACAGTTGGGCAGTACAGCTTCTAGTGCTGTCCGCATTCCAGGGTGTATTAATAATAAGTCACTACTTGTGCAGGGTTTCCAAATATCACTAATAGAGAAAAATACTAATAGAGGAAAAAATACAGCTGCCAGGCCAAATATAGAGAGGAGTTCATTAAAAAAAAATCACAACTGGAAAACTTAGTAACACTACATTCCTTTAGAAGGACAAAAACATTCTCTAGCACAATACGTGTGTGTTTGTACACGCATGTGTGAGTATAAAGCAGCTCAACTTGCACACCTTTCATGTTGGCTCACTAAATACAGCTGCAATACAGCTGAGCCATTGTTTGTCAGAAGCTCATGGCTGGCGGTGCCATGAAAACCGCATTCCTGGGCACTACATAATCGCCCTGCCTGACCCCCCAAGAACCTGTAAGTCAAATTCATTTACCCCCAGAGGGCAATGCTCTATTGTATCCTCCCTCCTTTCCAGCCACCTAGGAACAATGGACAATAATTGCAACTGTCACGGCAGTCAGCAGGAAAAATAAACCAGTGCCTGTTTTCACAGCTTACTGCCAAACCTGATCCAAACACCTAATAACCATGCCCCCAACCATCGAACCACAGTCGCATTAAAAAGCATCAGATGTGAGGCTTTTCAACAGAGCTGCAGAACAATAACTCGACTTGTGTTCAGAATATGAAGCTAAAAAACAAAAATTAAAGCAAAGCAAACTCTTCTTTGAGGCTGTGCTGTTGCTCCCCATCCTCCCCCCGGGCAAGACTGAAAGGACTGTTGAATTTCTTTCGTGCTAGCACATAGCTGCTGCTGCTGCCGCTTTCAAGTTGAGCTTGTGAAAGGGAAAGAGAGGAAGGGAGAAAAAAAATTGCCCTCCAACAGAACAAGATCATAGGGACTGGGAAGGGACCGCCTTCTCAGTGCGCAGCACTTTTCAGAGCAGTTTTACCGAGCCCAAAGGCAGCGAGGAATCACTGGGAGTCCTTCTAAAGGCTTCAGCATATCAAGAGTTAAGGAGGCTCCAGAAAACAGGCCAGATCTGCTGAAACACACACCAGAAGTGGATATGAAAGCCGCCTGCGTACTCTGGGCCTGAAACATCTTAAAGATTCATCAGTTCACGGCAGACGATGATGTTATTTTAAAACAATACGCTTTTAAAATCCAGAACTGGCAGATAAGCCCAGTGGCAGCCCTACTTCTTTATGACCTGTTGCTTTACACACATGGAGAAAACGTGCTCAGCGGGAATAAAGAGCCCAGGGTTTGGCCCTCTGTTATAACAATAACAGCATCTCAGCCTATTTGGGGGCCGAAGCAAAGTTACTCTACATATGTAACGAATATATATTTTTGAATTACAGCCTCTCAGGGAGAAGCCAGGGGAAGCAAGTGACATACTTTCCTACTTGTGTAAGTCAGTGGACTACCGCGAACTAATGCCGGTGGCTTATCGGTGACGAGCTGGAAGGCACATATAATTAAAATAACACTATCTTTGCCCATGTACCAATCCATTAACCTCTGTGAGCATGTCACGTTGTATTCCTTACTGAGCACTGCCCACCCCTTGTGCAGAAGGTCCTTAAACCCGTGAGGCATGAGGTTTGGGAGCCTGCCTGAATGAGGATCTCGGTATGAGGGACAACAGTAGGAAGCAAACAAATCAAAAATAATGGTGAGAAATGAAATCTAGTTTATAAACATAAGAGAAGGGTTTAATTTTAATCTCATTCTACTTTCACATTTCCAAAACAACACTGGCTTGGGTTTTGCTACTCCAGATGTACACGGATGTAAATGGGAGACGAATCAGTCACTGTTTCTTTCCAGTGATAAAGGCTGCTCTGAAAACTAAAATTTTTGACACACGTGTATTTTGAGTTGGTTCCTCATCACAAGCACTGAGGAAGAATTATAAAAATATTAAATTACATGAAAACAAACAACTACAGGTCCCCTAAAATGACCTCACACATAAAATCGGGAAATATCTTGGCAAAGCAGAAGCTACTGCTGCTGGAGAGTGGTCAAATTTTGTCATTTTCCTTCTGGAGTACAGCTTTAAAAGAACAAGCTTTAGTGCACAGATGTTGTACGCTGTCTTTTAAAATCTGCACTGGCTAATTTTGGTACCTAGAGGTATCATTACACAAACTTTGCTTTTTTTTTTTTTTTTTCCTACACACAGAAAAGTCAGAAAAATCTACATCATCAAAATGTGTCCAAAAACTAACAAGGACTTCTGATCACCCTCAGATTTCAGAAGCTGAGCTCTGCTGTACTCTGATACCACATAAGCCCGTGTTTGATATGTGAACTGACTTATTTTTTTTCCAATACAGTAATAGGACGTATCACTCTTATAATACAGAACAATATATGCAACAGAAGTGTTAGGTAAATTCATTCACTTAGGGCAATAAACCATTTCATTTATTTATATTATCACAGATGGAGAGCATACATTTCATTTAAGCCCCAAACTACAATGTTTCAAGGGGAGGGGAAGAGGAGCAAACAAACAAAAGTTCCATAAAGCCAGTGACATCTGTATATTCATTCTCAATTTGCTTTAGCACAGAAAGAGTGTTACCTTTTATTTCTCCAAAGTTCCCTGATCCCATGGCAAGAAGCTTGTCTTTCCAGTCCTTTGATAGTAGCTTTTCAATACTGGGAGTTTCTGAGTGAAGGGGGGGAAAAAAAATGTAAGCAAATCAACATGACTGTCTCCACAACAGAACTCATTAAAAGTCTATCTGCTAAAAATAAGGCCAACCCTATTCTGGGCCCCAGTTCGTAATGACTGCATCAACAAACTGATAAGAGGGGAGGGGAAGAAAAAAAAAAAAAAAAAGGGGGGAAAAAAAAAAAAAAAAAAGAATGTGTTTTGTCACCTGCTGTTTCAGAACCATTAGCTTTTTCCTCTTGTGGAACAAAGCCCCGGTAATTCTGTGTGACAATGGGCACATATAAACCTGCAGTTCATTGTTTTTCAATTTTGTGAACAAGTTGCTGCCTATAATGGATGCCTGTCAATTTCTGGGTGTTAGTCTGCAGTCAAAAAATAATTATGTTGATAAAATGCAGAGAGTAAAGAAAGAGAGAGAGAGAGAGAGGCAAAGAATTAGCTCCTAAATCCACTACATGTAATTATATCCCTCTGAGTGTTTACAATTACATCCACTTTATAATGTGTGTTTAAACATCGCGTGGTGGTAAGCACACTGTGGAAAGATTTTCCGGTAACACGCGCATTATAAATAATAATAAAAAGTTGGGTATGAAAAAAACCTTTAAAAGATTGCAAAATCCAGAGGGAGAAAAGGCATTGCTTAGAATGGAAACCCATTATTTGCTCATTTCAGATTCTATCACTTCCTTTAAAAATAAAATAAAATAAAATAAAATATATTTGCTCAGTATTTTCAGGAAAAAATGCAGCGAGGGTGTGAATGGGTCTGATATTTATGTCTGTAACTCTTGTATTCTGACCTCTTTTTGTGTAGAATTTTAATGCATAAGTAAATATAAATGCTAATAAAATTCAGAGAACATTAAACTCAATTCCAAACAATGTAATTGTATATTCTTGTCAGCATTTAGATGGGTACACAATTACAATAGCTTTCAATCCCACGATTAGCATTGCATTCAGTTAGAAAATGGAGTGTACTAAAAGATAAGTGTCCCAGTATGCGCCATCTAAATAACAATACCCACACTTATTATCTGGATCTAAGACATATACTGCTATTCTCCACATTTGTGTTTATGTGTATTTGTATTTGTTCAGGCATTTGTTTACCCCCTACCAGGAGCATAAAGGGAGTACATGTTAACTTATCAAAGGGACCGTCTGGCCTAGAGACCGTACAATTATTAGCAACTGGTTAATTTTCCCCACAGTAAAAACCATTATGAGCAACCTTCATTATCTCGTTTGGCTAATTCTGCCTCCTTCCTTGAAGCCCAGGCTCGCAGCTCCGAGGAGGCCGCGCCGCACGCCCCCGCCGCGCTCTCCGGAGGCCGGGCGGGGCCCGCGGGCTCCCCCGGGTTCTGCCGGGGCCTCGCCGCTCCCTCCCTACGCAGCTCTTGTCGCACCCCGGGAACCGAACGAGACCAAACTCACGTTAAACCAACCGCACGCAGCACACTATTAACGCGTAACTAACTACGGTGACACGGGCACACGGGTGCCCTCTTGCTTTTCATGCACACACACACTGCTTAACCCACCCCCCCGTGTCATCCAGTCCCCCGCGCTCAGACCCAGCCCCACGACGCTTGCACCTCGCCGGGAGGCAACGGGCCGGATCCCACTGACACCACCAGAGATTTTTTTCTCTTTTCCCCGTAACGTTTTTATTATACACGTTGCAACACTCCCATTCTCCGCTATGTAATCGCGTGCTTCCCGCCCCTGGTCTCGCAGGACGGGTCCGCTCCTTACGCTACCCACGGCCTCAAGTCACCCAGAACTGCCTGAATGCCAAGTTTCCTGTGAGAAACCCTGAAACTGGACCGAAGTCCCACCGCAACTGACGGGGGTAAGCGGCAGCGCAGGGAACGCTTCCGCGGCGGGGCTGTCGATACGGAGATGCCGCCACGCTCCAGGCACTGCTGAAGTTTGTCCGTCCCCTCTTAAGCACCCCCGAAGGAACCCATCGTCCCAAACGTAGCTCAATAGGTCACATAAACGCCGCCGCTTTGCTTTTTGGTTTGGTTTTTTTGTTTGTTTGTTTGTTGGGGGTTTTTTTGGTTTTTTGTTTTGGTTTTTTTTTTTTTTTTTTTTTTTTTCCTTGCGCTTCTCGAGTAGCGTGTAAACAGGCCAGAGCGAATGCTGTATTTGCAGTAGAGGGCTGTCAGTCATTAAAAGCTAACAAACCTTTGCAAAGCAGGAATGCGGCAACAGAAATCCATTGTGAGCTGACAATAGGCTCCAGAGCCTCCAGGCACCAAAAGTAGCCCGTCTTACTTTTAAGTCTATTGTCAGCAAAGACCACGACAAAGCTTTTCCCCTGCAGCTAGACAAAATATTCGCCGTGGTGCGCTCGGAAAGAAACAGAAGTCTTCTGTCTAACTTGCCGCGTTAAAGCAACAGTAGCCGATGGCCGGGGCTGCCGGGGCCCCGCTGCCCGGGCTCCCTGCCCGCCCGCCCCGCCCCGGGACCCCGCCCCGGGACCCCGCCAAGCCCCGGCTACAGCCGCTCGGGGAGCGGCGGCGGGACGGGGCCCGCTGCGACTTAAGGTTGGGGGGGGTGGGCGTGTGTGGTTTCGGCGATAAAAATCTTCCCGATTTAGCGGCAGAGTCCCCAACCGCAGGACTCGGGTGACAAATGAGTGTCCCCGCAACCTGACTCCGCCGGTGAATTCCGGGAGAGCTACAGCAAACAAGCGGAGAATAATGAATGCGATGGACAGCCATGTATCAATGACTGAATTTCTGCGAGAATGGTAAAGATCTCAGTAGGAAATGATGATTAGAGATGTGAAAGGCCAAATGGCAAAATCCCAATAGTAACAGTGCATCTGTTCATTAATGTGTGAATATGAGTAATATGAAAATTTAACACAATTATAAGCCCCTCAGCAATCCTGATGGCATAAAATAGATTGTGGTGATCTAATCAGCTCTTCCCCTGTTGAAATACTGTATGTTAACTACTTTAAATAATATTATATAATTTTTTTTTCTTAAGAAAAACCCCATGTAATCACATTTAATTGATGTACTAACTTAGTTTCAAATCTCCCTTGACTTAACTGCAGTTTTTACATAGGGCACTTGAACTGAATTTTGGTATAGAATCAGCAAATAATTGTCCTTTTGCTAATACTTAAAAATTACTTTTAATTCTGAAAGACAATAGCTTCTCCACCCCTATAGCATTATAAAGCTGAGGAGCTATATTAAATTACAGCTTGTTTAATTCTGTTATATACCATGCTAACATACTGCACTTGTATAAAATCTGCTATTCATATACTCAACCTATCACATTTCAGTAACTGCTAGTGAAATACATTATGCACTTCTCTTGGAAACAAATATTTATTATGTCCTTCATGTACCCCATTAAAAAAAGATTTGAAATTGACACATCTTAAATAAAAACAACTGTTTAAAAGGTTACAACTGTAGAGCTTTCATGAATTATACAGAAGCAAAGTCGTAATTTGTTCAGTTGTTTTTAGGCTTCATTGGGAAGATGCTCTCAAACGAAAAGAAATAAACACTGTATCTTGTTTGCAAACCACTTGTTCTCTGGATTCATTAGAAAGTCAGTAAAACTTTTAATGCTTGCACATAAAATGTGCAGCTTGAAATTGGGAAAGGTGGCCTACACACAGGAACTGCTGTTCCCGATCCCTACTCCAACACTTAACTCTGGCTTGACCAGAACAACGTTCCTACACCCAAAATCTAAGCTCTATTGACAGATTTTGGATATTCATCAAGACAGCTACCTATTAGAATAATCTGTATTAGTTTTTAAACTATACACGGTGTGCTCTGTCATTCTGCTATCACAATTATTCAGAACATCTCCTGATTCCATCTTCAAGAGGAACCCAGGATTAGTCCCCTTTCTTCTGGGCTCCACTTGAGCCAAGAATACAGCCTATTGCCTCCTTGCAATGTAGGTCCCTCAGCATACAGTAAAACAATTCCCAGTCTATCTACAGCACAGTATGAATACGTCTACAAAACAGTTGTTCACAGGTTGTTTGTGAACAGTAATTCATTAATGTTTGGGGAACATTTTTGTTCCAGAAACACTGTGAAAAGTGTTAAGTGTTGTTATAGAAGAGGATTTAGGGCACCAAAGACTGAGATGGAAAGAATAACAGGAATCATTAAGTAAATGTTGGCAAAGAGGAGACTAACTGAATTAATAAATACAAATCAGTCCACAAAAATTATTTCTACTGTTTCTATTCCGCACATTTATCAGTCATTAACTCTTCCTAGAGGTATTTACAGTGCATTTTGTTTTTCTTGTTTCACCCCTTGCCTCTGTTGCTTGCATATGCTTCTTCGCATCGCTGCGTATGGCAATACCCACTGGTGAATGGCCCTCCGACTGTGCCAGCCATTGTGGCAGCAGCACACTGGCTCCTCGGTGCCCCCCAGCCCTCCCTCCTCTCCCTCCTCTGCCAAGCACCATTGAGGCTGACTCCCTCAACTACAACAATGAGACCTGGAGACTGCTGCCAGCAGCCAGTAATTCTCACGCAGGCCTTCAGTGCACGGAACTAAACCACTTTCTCAGTGGTGTCACAGTCCCACATTAACTGTTCTGATTTGCATGTATAGATGCACACGTGCATTGATCTGTACGTGCTGGGCACACATATACACACACTGAATTGCTCAGACAGTACTGGACAGCAAAGCATCAAAATAAGACAAAATGACTTTTTAATCTAACTTGCTTGTATATTAACAAGCATGCCACTGTCCCTCTACTTCTGTATTTGATGTTTAAATACAGCTTCATTGACTTATTTGCTTAAAAAAACTTTTTTTTTTTTTCACACTGAGCAGGGAGCAGTTTGTTTCCAGAAGTGGCTGAGACTCCAAAGCCATAGTAAGAGGCACCACTTTTAGCCCTGCCTGCTAGACTTCTATTTAATTTAATCTACTTCCAGAAGTTGTGTTAATTTTTTCAGGCATTGTAACTCTCCTTTGCGAGTGACCTAATCCTGCTCTCAACTCAGTGGCAGTGCAGATGCACATGTACCTGAACGTGCCTCATCAGCCCTCCAAAAATGCAGTCCCATGGCGCAGCGGTCCCTTCAGGCCTAACCTCTCCAGTAGCTCTTTTCAATCCATGCTCCTGGGTTACGGTCCTGGAAATCCACTTACAAAAGCTTAGAATGGTCTTCACTGCCAAATCTCTTCCTATTACCTCTTTCTGGTTTTGCTGATTATTTACTAAAAGCAAACTTCAGTCTCCTGCTTCCAGAAAAAAAAGCATGTAATTCCATTATGCTGTAGCAAGGTGCAAGACAGGGGCTTTCCACATGAGGCATTTCCAGAAGAGTTGTATTTGGAGAGGAAAGGGCAGAGTAAAGCTCTGACATGATAAAGAAGAGACAACTACAATAAAAGGGAAGGAGGCTGACCTAAGTCAACTGCAAGTTCAAGGAACAATGAGTCCTGGAGACTCCCACTTGCATGGTGTCTGGGTGCCTGAGCATGGGTGCTCTCTCAAGGAGATGCCCAAAGTACTCCCTCCTCCGTAACTACTGTGAACAGCTCTTGTCCTGGGATGAAAGACTGCTTAAAACAAAGTAAAAGAAAGATGTTTGGCCTCAGCAAGGATGATGACATGAAGTGTAGCAGAGTGGAGAGAAGCCAGGAGTTGCTCAATACCCAGCCAGACCACCAGACGTTTCCTGCCAACACATCATTCCTAGAGGAAGAAGTATTTGGTCGTCAGAAATGATCATGAATAAACTTTAGCACTGGCTGATATACCTTCCACTTCTGGCAAGCACCTTCCTTTATATTATGAAAGAGCTGGCAAATACCCTCCATCCATTATTCACCCTTCTGTTACAGTCATAAATATGTTACACCTGTTGGCCACAGCTCCACTCACTGTTCCTACAACCCTCGCCTATCAATGCGCCACCCCACTGGCACTCTGTTCTGCAGTGATGCACCACAACAGACCCTTTCTGGTTTACAGCAGGAAACAAGATTAAGGACAGATTTCCACTCTTCCTTTAAAAGGACAAGCACATATACGGACACAAGACTTTCTATGCACCCGTTTCTTTATTACGAAGGCCCTACCTATACAAAACCAGAAACCATTTTCATAGCAAAGAAAAGAAAGCTACTATTATGAAGAAATGGTTGGTATCAGCAGGTTACGTAGACATACAGCAGCATCTGCATACACATATGGTTCTCCATCAACAGAATCATGCTTTTAGGGAACTACTTGCAGCTAGGCAAGACACTATGAATCATGAGCAGGCACAACACAGAATGTATCTAAATTTGGAAATCGAAGACCACACAACATATATTTTTCTTGCCTTCCAGAAAGTACTGCAATTTTTCACCAGTCTAAAAGCATTTCAAACTTTTGGAGAAGACAGTAGGAAACGCCTCTATAAATGTAAATATTGTTCAAATGTGGGACACAGTTGCTCTGGTGTGCTAAGCAAAAATGTGGTGCCAAGTACAATACTACCTGGGGCTTCTCTGACTGGACAGAAAGTAGCGTGATGTTGGGTTCTTTGGTTTTTGGGGTTTTTTTTAATACACAACATAGTTTTGGTCTTTGGGCACAAACTCACAAAGCTGAACAAAATATTCAATTTTCAGTGAGCTGTAAGGAAGCTACGGTGCTCTGGCCAGTGCATCATAATAGTGTGACTCTTACTACACCACTCCATCACAACCACTGTGCAGAAAACAGCTGGGCTACATATGTTGTCCATGGGTGGCTTCCAAACCTACTGAAAAGCTCCCTTCTTTGGCAGGGATAACCAGCCTTCCTGCTCTCGGAATCTCCAGTCCCACTCCAGCCACACGTTAGCTCCCATAGCACTTTATTCCAGAGGACAAAATCAACTTCTGTATCCACAGATGATGGTAGTTACCTGTGGTGCATGATGACATCAGGTTATCATAGTATTCTTGGTGCACACGCTTGCATAATTTTGTGTATGCTTAATAATACAACAGTTGTTGGCTCTCTTTTGCAATACCCATCATGCTGCATTAATGAAGTATACACTATATGAATGATAAGACAATTTCATTGTGATTTCTGGCACAAGTATACTGCTTCTTGTGCTAAAAAAAATAACTCACAG
Organism: Ceryle rudis; assembly: GCA_033439905.1. Classification (NCBI taxonomy): domain Eukaryota; kingdom Metazoa; phylum Chordata; class Aves; order Coraciiformes; family Cerylidae; genus Ceryle; species Ceryle rudis. The sequence goes on along the minus strand of JAAGNO010010970.1, from coordinate 8,211 downwards.
AGCCAGAAAAGGTTCCATAGCACAATAAATAAATTATTCAAGATTTTAAAATCAAAATCAGTAATCTATGAACACCACTAAAAACATGATTTTACTCTATCTGCAAATATACAAGCAATTATTTTTACAACGGCTCACCAACGCAAACTCTTACAAGGAAGTTACCTAAAAACACAGGGACGTTTATTAGGAAGAAAAGGTTAGAGTAGTCTTTAGATACACTATACTACCATTTGTTGAACTAATTATCCCTTAGGATGTAAGCGAGGAGCCAGCAAACCACAGCACAAGGCAGGAACACATGGCTAAGCAGGACAGGGGGAGGGCACGGGGACTTCTTAAGCTAGGTCTGTGGCCAAAACCAGCATCTCATTCAACTACACCCTCAGGAACAGTCAGGCTATTGTCTGAAATTTTTATAGTTTCCATCACCTGAATGCACTGGCAGTTGCACCATTAGCTGTGTACTTTTCAGGCTGTCTTGCTTCAACAAATGGTCACCTACTCCAGAAATGGTGTCACGCTCCAGATATGCCACGTACAACGCAAAGAAATCAAGCCATGTAATACCTTCTGCCAGTCCTTCAGTTTCTCAGCAGCAGAGTCTATGTTCGTTTTGGGGTTACAAAGGCAACAGTCAAGATTTTCTCAGCTTCCATCCTCTTTATTGGTATATAGCTTCAGGACAGAGCTAGCTGCTTTCAGGTAGTGAAAAATTCAGGTGTTTCTAAAAGTCTGTCTGTCATATACTCTTCTAGTCTAACAACGTCTATTTATGTCAATAAAATGTCTAGAAAGCCCTTCCAAGGTATGCATACCCAACAAAACCACCTCCGTGACAAACAGAGCGCCTGCATCCCTGCTCTCACCTTAGAACAACAGGGAATTCCAGCTCAATCTCTGTTATTTCCAGCACGCAAACTTGTAGAGTACCTACTTCACTGCCTTACATACCTTGGTGACAACAGACCCCATCAAGGCTGCTAAGTGTATGTTGATTACCCTCTAAAGAATAATAACCTAGGGTTCCAAGCTGCTATACGATAATTGCCACCCGCTCCGCTATCATGGGGGTGGCATTCACGTTTGTGTGCCGGGGCAGCTGAACAGTGGCGTGCTCCACTCACACCTCCATCAATCTGGCCTAACACATCAAGCCTGGAACCACTGCTGGTTGCCTCAGATTCGTGGAGATAGGGCTGCGTTACTTGCAGGATACCCCCCAAACCACTACAGCTTAATTATTCTGAGGGAACACAGGAACGGTATAGTTTGTAGTCACTGCTCAGTCACCCTCTGTCTAAATCCTTGTCTTTGACTCTATGATCTTCGTAGGTCCCTTCCAACCCCTAACATTCTATGATTCTATGACTGGTTCAAAAACTGGTTCAACGTCTGCCTTTCCCAATTCTGCAGCACAGCAACCACGTCCCCCGGAGAAGGGCACACCGAGTCTCTGTGAATGGCACTGGATGCCATGCACAGAACAATATATCTTTTGTCACTGAAATTTGTTGGGACTCGGTGGTTTGGATTCCCAAAGGCATTCAGGAGCATAAATCTCATTCTGGAAAGGAATTAGGCTCCGACTGCCTTTGGAGATCCAGGCCAGTGAGTTGGCCGAAAAGAGGCGATCGTGAACACATTCTGCCAAAAGTGGCATTTCACTGGCACAAGTGTTGCTGCAACATCTTTTTCAGCATATACAATCTTTAGAATGATCCCAAGTCCCTCCTACCACTGTCTTCTTCACCCTTAATTAAAGCAACAGGTAAGAATGAAACAAGTTTTTTAACCTTACCAACCTTAAAAAAAGCAGTTTAATCTTAAAAATCTTCCCCATACTTTCCCAATGTGTAAAAAAATAGATTAATAAATGAAACGGAGTAACTCACTTTCAAACACCTGAGCAGAAACCTTTTCCTTTTTCATTGATGTTAGTATTACACCAGTAGGAATCTTTATGAAAGGAAGGGCAACAGTAAAATAAAAAAAAAACCCCAACACCTCTCCTATGCATGAAAAAAAGAGAATTTTGTCTTAATCTCAGTTCTTCAGCTCTCTAATGCCTCTTTAATTCCAGGCATCTCTAAATGAAAGAAGGAATTGATTTTCTCAGGAGTGGCCCACCCAGCAAAAAACCCCTGTGTTAGTTGACAGAAGGAGGCACTATACCAAGCCTGAGCTTCACTGAAATTCTGAAACCACAAAGATGTTTTAATATTTCCAGAGACTATTTCAAGAGTAACAACATAAAAACAGAGACATCTGGAATTAAATACCATTAAATTTCAGTTTTATTTTTCTGTCTCAGTTGGACAGAGATACTCCACTGAAATACATATTCCCCTGAAATATATTTTTGCATTAGTGCTACCAACAGAGCCAGTTACTAATTAAAGGGCCATAATATCTTGTTAATATTAACAGCGGGCAGTGTTTTTGGTCTGCTAATTTTTTACATCTTCAGCACATCCTTAAGAAGCAAGAGGGCTTAAAAACATTCAACAAGATGACTATACACTAACTTTTTATGGCTATTGACACATCATTAAAGATGTTCTAGGGAGATTCCACGGCTTATCCTTTGACAGAAAAGATCTTCTGTGCTGACCCGTCTTTTTTTCAAGTAATGAAATGCTTTCTCGAAAAAAACCTCTAAAACAAAAATGCGAGAGAGCCAAAAAGTATATAATCTAAATAACCGTAAAACATAACTTGAGAACTATAGTGTTTGGCTAGAATTTCAAGGAAATCCCTCTGAAGCTCAACCACTCTGTTTCCCAAATCCCGAACTCAACAGCAGCAAGGTAACCCTTCACATAGAGTTACTATAGCATTTTTACTTGAAAATCTCAAAGCAACCTTTTTTTTTTTTAAAGCAGGGGAAAAAAATAGTCCTAAAGGGCTCATCATTTTCCTCAAAATGACAAAAGCAAGGACTGTATGTGATGAAGCTGAGGAGACAATTTTCTAAATAGCCTATCTTTCATCCTTTGCCACGGCCATTATTTCCCACCACCAAAAGTACGCAGCTCTTGCCTCCGGCTGATCAGCTGTGAGGGGAGCTGTTGACACCAAGAGTTCCGTTACCTCTCAGTCTTCCTTACGGGCCATCTTTACCTTGACAAAGTGGGATGAGGAGCCTTATTTGCCATTGCAAGACAGCGATAAAAAAAAAGAAAAAATTAAAAGAAAGTGAAACAAGTGCTCTTGTCACAAAGCTGCGACTTCTGCTGTTGAGGCCTGGTTTGGGGTTTTTTTTTTTAGTTGACTATCACTGCTCTCAGAAATGGGCACCTTGCCCCACACCCCTGCATGCTCTGGGCTCTGCCAGTGCCTGTCCCAGTAAGCGCTGGGGATGGGGGAGAGCCTCACCTCCCAGTGGAAGCCAGAAAATGTCCTGCTGCAGCTGCACCGAAGTGCATGTTACTGAACTAATCATCGGTTTCCACCCTCCTCCCCCACCCTCTTCCTGTCTTTTTTTTTTTTTTTTTTTTTTTTTTGACAGCTGTCTTCCTATCTTCCCAACAGGTGCTATTAGGCCCTGAACAATGGTGAAGGCTTTTAAGCCACTGCTGTTGACAAGTGAAAGGGAACAACAAATGGCTCGGTAGTGCTCTTCTCCCCGGGTCACTCAACCAATGGTAATAGTTATTATTTTTATTTATTAGCTCTGCGGCACTGTCCTCCATTGTACCTCCTCCAACCTCCCCTTTCCGTGACAGCAAGGAGCTTTTTAACTTTTAATAAAAATGGGCGAGCGCTTAGCTCCTGAGCTGGCTCTTTCTGTAAAGTGCACAGCTAATGAATGTTGTCCATTTAGATCTGGATAATTTATGATGTCAGCGGAGCGGAGGTGGGGAGGGCTGGATCCAGATATGACCATTAGTTACACTGCCAGGAGTGACAATGAGAGTAACAGGAGGTGGAAGTTGGGACAGAAAGAAGAACTTTGCTCCCCCTGCCGCCCCATATTTGGGTTTTTTTTGCAGAATGAGTACAAGGTTAGGTGACAAATAAGACATTCCTGCTTTTGAGGTTAAGGTAATTTTTTCTTTGCTCTTCTTAGCATTCACTGACTGCATTAGAATCCTCTTCAGAGAACAACTGCAGATGGAAGAAAAGTTAATTTTCCCTTAAATGAAAATGACTGCACCCATTTAAATGATGCACTCAGACCTGCTACCGCTAGGAGAAAAAAGCGTGCCAAAATTTTCTGACCCTAATAACAAATACACGCACTCATAGATACATATTTATTAGTTGAGGTCACTCCATTAATGAACTGTATATAACAGATAAGCTCCATCAAATGCAAACCCTCTTTTGCCACCGTCCTGCCAAACTAGGTAAATATGAAGGCGAATAGGGTGATTCCACGTCCAAACAGAATCGGTAAGCCAGCAAGTAAGTCACCTGGGAGCACAAATACACTTGAAAGTTGAAAATATAATGGTAAAAAAATCATAATATTGACATGGAATGGAACTGCTAGGTTTAGAGATATGTGTTATCAATCAAACTGAAGTAAAAGCATCTACATCTTTTGATCATCTGGACCTATTTATTTGCATTGTAAGTTGGCGTAATTGTGTAGTGAAAGGGCTACAGTCAACAGACTGTCTGTATACTTCCTAGAGTAAATGTGTACTATTATAATTCGAATCTAACGATAACATTGAAAGCACCGTAAAATACTCATTTGTGATGTTAATAAAACCATTAAAAGGATTTAAAAAATTGAAAAAAACTAAAAAGGATATCCCCCTGAAGCACCCAAGAAAATACACAGCTCAGATTTCTATTCTCCTTAAGAATATGACAGACTGTTTTACCACTGGAAGTGAGAATTAAAGCACATACGCCTGATGCTAAACAACTACACATCCTGAACTCCTCTTGCACAACATATGCGAAAACAAAATCTCAATCATCGATTGCCAGATGCCAGAAAGATAGGAACAATAATAATAATAATAAAAAAAGATGTATACTATAAATCAGTGCTTCTGAACTGCAGGTAGTTTCACAGTAAATCAGACTGCTAGTTGTGATCTAAATGATATTTGCATGGAATCATTATGTCAAATTAAGTAGAAATTATTAAAGCTAATGTCATCTTTGGACTTAAAATATTCTTCCAAGATTTGCACACAGGCTTCTCCACCGAAGTACAGCATTCCATCTGCCTTGACAACTTGTTCTGTTTGTTCTCACTTGTCTCCATTCATGGATTTCTTGGACTCTGTTATTTTCAGCGTAAATAGGGAGAGGAAATACACTGGGTTTCCTTTTGATTGAGCATTTTCCTTCCTGAGCTAGAGAATAACATCGAGATACATAGGTGGTTCAGCCATGTAAACCTTGTGACAGGTAATCCCCAAATATGTGAAGAGAAATCAGAGAAAGTCTATTATGCATAGTTCTTTAACATAGTAGTTCTAGACAAGGAGAAAGGAAAGTCAGAAAGTAAGAGCAGAAAAGTCAAAGCAGGGAGTAGAAAAGAGAGACAAAAAAACCCAATACTGACAACAAGGAAAGAATATGATTAAGAAAGGGGACTCATTTATCAAAATCCAAAACCTACTTAATTACACAATGCACTGAAGGAGCAGGAGAGTCAGGGCAACTCTGAAGCCACTCCTTGACTACTGAAAATGGTCAGTCACAAACACTGAGCTCCCCAATTCCCCAGCCATCCAAGAGAGGAGGTAACATGAACTTCTGCTATCAGAAACGACAACAGGATTTAGATTCAAGCATAAGTTATGCCTTCCAATCATTGACAGCAATCTAAAGGGAAAAATATTTCTTTTTTTTTTTTTTTTTTAATCAGAGAGGAATCTTACACATACTCTGCAGCAGGACTTTTTCAGATTATTTTAGAAAACTTAAGACTTGCTCCATTCACTTCAGGAGGATAAAACTTCCTTTGCAAATAGTTGGCCATTTCCACAAGAAAGATTATCTGCATTCATGATGGCTTCACAAATCACCAGGGAGCAGTAAGGTGAATGCAGGCAGGAACAGAATACCTTCCCAAGACTTAAGGTCATTCTGTGATCAGCTCTTTACACAATCATGACCATCAAAAGGCACTGCATTCTTCCTGGTGAAAAGAACACCGACCCCAGAATTACTTTGAACGTCAACATTTGGAGGTCCCTGCCAACCTGGGGCATTCTATGACTTCTTCTGATGAAGGGAGGTTACTTTAAAGCAAGAAAGAGTCCACTCACCTCCGTGCTACTAATCTCATCAACTGCCACCAAGAGTTGGCCTTTTTCCACTTTGTCCAACAAGCTTGTCCTTGTTGCTCAGGGACCTAACTTGTTCCATCAAAAAGCAAGGGAGAGGCAGTTGTACTCCTCCTCCCAGGTTTCTCAAAGTATCTATTTGAGAAAGTCTGCCTCTCAAAATGACTGAAATGAGGTCTTTCTCATAATATCAATTCTTTCTTGCCATTCCAAAGCATCCACCTGTACAGTCCTATAAGATCAGTGGAGAGGGGGCTTAAACTGAACCAAACAGGATAAAGTAGTTCAGATGAAGAAAGAACCACTTGGGAGGGACCACCTGCTTTGCAACATCTGTAGGTCAGGATCCTATTAATTCTTCACGAAACAAACCAAACCCAAACTTCCCTCTATGACAGATCCCAAGCATCGACTGGGTTATAATTGACAAAGAAGGGAACAAGGGCATCATAATGCACGATCTGAGAATTACTGAGAAATCCTTCTAAGAGGTTGGACTTATAGTCAGGAATGCAATCTTGCAAGACCTAAAAATTATCTTCCTGACAGTAAAAGTGGTGCTTTTGGGGAGTGATAGATCCTTCAAATGAAGACTAAATCTGTAAATGAAGAGCATATTGGACAAAAAATGAGATCTGTGAAAGAACCCAAAGAGCAGATCTGCGCACAGATCTGTGCAGCTTTCTTGCTGGTATTCCTGGCTCTGTCATCTTGTGTCTTTATCTTTGTGGGGTAACTCTGAACATTGATTCAAACTATCTCCAAGTCCTCAAGAAACTCAGCTAAATTTTAATGTTTGCACAGAAATTGCTTCAGTCGGACAACTATTGCTGCTGCTGCTGTGAAAAAATAAATCAATCCAAGCCCATTATCAACTGTACCTTCATTTTAACACTGACACATCTAAAATACGTTAATGAGCTCCATCTGAAAAATAACATTATCAAACTGTTATATGGAATCATATCTTTTGTGATTTAATTTTGTGACTAACACTGACCTCTCTCTCATGTATGGCACCTACCTCTCTTTGCAGATACAGTGCTTAACAATATGCAGTTTATACAGAGGTTTATTTCCTATCTAAGTAAGAGATGTTTGGAAAAAGAACCGCATGCAATTCAGCTTTTTTTAATTTTTTTTTCCCAACCCTGAGATAAAACCAGGGCTAAGACTGAAAGAAATATTTTCTTTTAAACCTACCTCTCTCTGAGTAAGATAAAGAAGTCTTTGAATAAACATGTATTAAATGTTTCTCTGGCATGCAGGTAGGAAGGAGAGTAACACCAAATACATGCGAGCATGCCAAGCACAGAAAAGGACGCAGAGTCAGTATCAGAAGTGGTGTGGGGAAATAGAGGGATGTGGGGCTCCTGTGGAGTGAGGCAAATGACAAGGGCAAATTCCCAGATTGCTTGAGAACAGGAGGTCTGGGAAGGTGGGGTGTGGAGTAATTGCAGAATGGTGTAACAGGGAATTTAATAGATCAGAAAAGGCTGAATAGGATAACAGGCCCATTGTTCAGAAAGTTCTCTTTTGTGACCAGGCTTTAAGAGAATGCCAGAGCAATAAATGACTTAATCCTGAGGGGATGCTATGGCGCAAATGAAAGCAGTCTATACCTTGAAAGCCGATGGAATAAATTTCTGTATCACATAACCAGACTGATGACTGCAGCTTTCAGCAAAGTCTTAAGAGTTGCAATTGGCAAAAACCACACAATCATAACCTCCCATGTCCCCCTTTCCTCTTCAACGGCACTTGCCAGTGTACTCAGGGGGCGGAGGGGGGAATAAGCCACATGAATGACAAACAGACACGGTCAAATGCCACGTAAAGTACAATGGTTACAGGGAAGAAAGAAGAGAAGGAGGAGAGAAGGAGGAGAGGAGAGGAGAGGAGAGGAGAGGAGAGGAGAGGAGAGGAGAGGAGAGGAGAGGAGAGGAGAGGA
>JAAGNO010010969.1:0-23197 GCA_033439905.1 Ceryle rudis | reverse complement strand
CCCTAACCCTAACCCCTAACCCTAACCCCCAACCGTAACCCTAACCCTAACCCAAACCCCAACCCAAACCCTAACCCTAAACCTCACTCCTAACCCTAGCCTTAAACAAAACCCGTACTCTACCCCCAACCCGCCACCAGCACCCTCAGCCTTACCCCTGGCCCCCGCCCCCATCCCCCACTGGCGCCCTGTCCCCCCCAGCCCTGCCCTCCTGGGGTGGACGTGGCACCGAACGTGCCCCTTGGGCTCCTGCCAGCTCCCAGAGAGCAGCCCCTGCACCCCAAACCCTCGGGGACACCGGGAGCACCCCCACTCCTCGTCCCAGGGGCACCGTGGCCCCAGCCCCGGCAGCAGCGGGAGATGCCTCCGAGCTGTGTCCGAGCGGTCACCGTCCCCCTGCCCCCCCGTGCTCCCCGGGCTGTAAACATCCCCCTTCCCCGTGGCCGCTGGCACGTCCAGGCTCTTATCGCTCGCCGCACGGTGCCAGCGCCGCTCGGCACGCTCTAATCTCCCCTCCGCACTGACCGCAGCCAGCAGCTGGGGTGGCCCCACGGGGTGGGGGCTCCCCTGGGAGCGGGGAGGTGTGAGGGGCTGCCCCAGCTCGGGGTGCCCCGGGTGCTGCCGGCGGGGCGGTGGGTGCCGGGTCCCGGCCAGGCTGGCATCGCCGGTGGGCGAGCGTCGGCTCCCGTGCTGGCCGAGGGCCCGCGGGAGGCGGCCGGTGGCGTCTATCTTGGTCGGTGACATGGGCCTGGCTCCAAACGCGCCTCTCGGTCACGTCTCGACGAGGCGCAGACTAAAAACAAACCGGGGCCGGGGCCACGTGCCCGCTGCCCGCCCGCCTTATAAGGCCCCCAGGGGCTGCAGGGACCCGGGTGCTGCTGGCACCTCCCGCTCGTCCCCTGTCACCTTGCCCCAGGAGGCTCCCCTGGGCCGCCGGGACAGCGGCAGCAGCGTGGCAGCGCCGCGCTGGGCACACGGAATGGGAGCTCCGAGCTGCGGTGGGGCCCGGTCGCGTGGGTCTGGCTGAGCCTTTCCTAAGGCCCGTGCTGAGCAGCAGGGGCAGCGCCTTCCTGTTAGCGCCCATCAATGCTCGCCTCTGAGAAAATTATTTCAATACGTGTGGTTCACGTGTTTGTAACGGGCAGTTGACTTGCACAGGTTACTTGCAGGTAGATTTTTATTTTGGATCATTTTATTTCTGTTCCCTTCTGTTCCATCTCACTGCAGGGGCGAGGAAGAGGCTCTCTTCCCATAACTCCTGGGAAGCAGCAGGACATAGAATCATAGAATGCTTCGGGTTGGAATGGACCTTTAAAGATCATCTAGTCCAACCCCCCTGCAGTGAACAGGGACATCTTCCACTAGATCAGGTTTCTCAGAGCCCCACCCAACCTGACCTTCAATGTTTCCAGGGATGGGAAATCTACCACCTCTCTGGGCAACCTGTGCCAGTGTTTCACCACCCTCATTCTGAAGTTTCTTCCTTATATCCAGTCTGAATCTACCCTCTTTTAGTTTAAAACAATTACCTCTTGTCTGCAATAAGTTTCCCTGAAGCCTTCTCCAGGCTGAACAATTCCATCTCAGCCTTTTTTCATGGGAAAGGTGTTCCAGCCCTCTGATCATTTTTGTGGCCCTCCTCTGGACCTGCTTGAACAGGTTCATGTCTTTCTTGTACTGGGGACTCCAGAGATGGACGCAGTACTCCAGGTGGAGCATCACCAGACATCTCCTGGTCAGGCATCCTGGGGAAGTCAAGGACCGAGGCTGGTGTAGTGGATAATGCTGCAGACCTCAGATCAGGCAATACGGGCTCTGATGCCTCACTGCACTGTCTGCAAAGTGAGGTGTGATATTTCTCTAATTACAGGAGTGCCATGGGTCCTGTGAGGATGTGAGCAAAGCGTTCCTCTGTCCTCTAGCTCTGTGAAACCGCAAAAGGCTGCGCCTGTGCCAAAAGGCTGGAGAGCTATTCAGGCGGGTAACCCAAAGGAGCTCCCGCATTTTGCAAATCTCTGCAGCAGGATTTCATTAGCATCACTGTTGGAAGAGCCTGCCCCTGCTCACACCGACAAGCATATGTAGGCTGCAGGCTGCACACATGACCGCTCCTTCCCTGCCAGCCTCTGCCCACATTTTGCCTTCACCCACCAGCCCCACTCCAGGGCATCCAGCCAAGAGCACTGCCATGATGGACAGCCAGAGCAAATGGTCCACGGGGGTTAAAGTTAAGCTTGATAGACCATCTAATCAAATCTTTATTTAATACAAGCCCTTAAATTTACTCAGGGTCTCCTCTCTTGAACCCCCTATATGTGCCTTGCTAAAATACGTCTTCTTGCAGGCTGTCCAGTGTCGATAACCAGAAATGGAGACTTCACCACTGATTTCTGCTGTATCAACAGACTATTTGGCTTTGCTCTTTCAGAGATGCTTCATTTCCCATTTGAATCCCTTTTATCCACCTGCCTGTAGTTTTTATTATGCCTTTCCCTAGTAGTTTAAGGAGCTCTTTAGCACCCAGACTTTTCTTCTCATGAAAGTATTTTTAACCTTAACCAAGGTGGCTGGGTGTCTTTCTCATAGCCCCATCAGCAGGAAGGCAAGGCAATCCCTCCCAGCCTTGCTTCAGTTTCATGAGGCTTTCTGCACTGCTTACAATTTTTCAGCAAATGACTGTGACCGCCCTTACTTCTTGCAGACAAACAGCACTGGTGTGTAACATGTCAAATGGAAACATGCACCGAGTTGTAAAATCAAAGGTCTTGATTCTCATTCACATGAGAGACCTTTAACTAACTCCAGCTAATTACATTTCATTTAGATCCAATGCACAGCTCCCCTAAAATGCTGGTGTTGGAAAGGGGCCAGACTGTAAAGAAGGAGTTGACTTTCAATTATTTTTATTGACTTAATACTAAACCACTGGCCATACTGTTAGTGTTACTGCACTTTGGCTTCTTCTGCATTGCTAGAAGCACACACTGACTAGCACTCACATACCCCGGGGTGGCTCTGCATGCATCCTAGTATTTTATAGTGGATTACAAAGATTTATTTCCATCTTCTTTTATTAAGTAAGAGCAGAGGTGCTGCTCCTGTGAGGGCTGCTGATCCATGTTAGAGTGGAGATGGGACACCTCCACAAGAGCGACTTCTCTCCAGCCCTACCTTGGCATAGGTTCATTCACTCCTTCAGTGGATACACATGCCTGATTTATGTCAGCCTTAATAAAATAAGAATCAGGCCTGCTTCTTGTGCCCTAAATTCCCATTACTCCAGACCACCTCGCTAAGACATCGCTGCTTCTGCATTCAGAGATTTCCTTTGTTCCCTTTCAATACGCTGTTATTAACAGCTAAATAGGGAGGCTGAAAGGCAATAAATACATCTGCATTTCTAAGCATGGCTGATGCTTTCTTTCCTTGAAATTACTTACATGTGGCAACTACTTGCCTGAGTCATTAATTCCCCTTTTACCAAGACTGCCTCCATTATTTTTATGCTTTGTCCTTGATGTTTGCTTAAATTGTCCCTGTTTTCCATGTCAGAAAGCACAAGGTGCTATACCCCATTAAGGATGACTAATACAGGGAGAGAGAAGAAAAAAGAGAAAGATTAAACTAGAAAGAAATGCATACTAAAAACATTGCAGAATACTTAACAGAAAAACCCTGCTGCTCACATGAAAGCAATCTGGGAAAGGAGAGTATTAGAAAGCAAATGTACATGACTGAGGTGGAAATACAATTAAACCACCAGAGTAAAATAAGAGAGAATGTAGTAGCGAGGTTAATAATAAACTCCAGTCATGAAAGCACGAAGTGTAGAAGGGAAATTACACTGCCAGTCATCATCTCTTTATTTGGGAACTCATTAAAACCAGAGCAGTACCACTTCTTCCAATGGAAAATTTGGATGGGCTTGAGCAGGACCCGACTGGAAAGAGGCAGCCACATCCTGGAGAGCTCTGTGTGGGTGCAGAGGAGGGGCAATCCCACTGCAGATGCTAATGCGATATTTTCATTAATTGGTTTACGGGCTTACTGTGCATGTGCATCACAAACACAGCTTATTGCTCACTACTACTCCCTCGGCTTCCTTTTATCTCATTCTGCCTCGCCTACCTTCCAATTTAAAGCCCCATATTTCAATTTCATAACAGGACAATCTGTAGCAAAATCTTCTCTCCTCTCTGCTTCAGTCATCCTGGCTCATTTTATTCTTGCTCTGCCAGTACTCAGCTCTCCTCATGCTGCCTGTCCTTCCAGCTCTGTGTTTCGGACTCCCAACCCCCCTCCTTAAACTCCTTTCTGCCCTTCTCTCCTCGTTGCCCCTGCCTTTACTCTGAAGTGAACCCTCCGCACTTGGCTCTGTGTGCAGCTGAGTCGTGGTGTGTCAGGAGGCTGGGATGTAAAAAGCCTGTAGAAATCAGGAGCCTAGTGGTGGGGAAGAAAGGGACTAGGGACAGTGATGTGCACAAGTGTGTCTGCCTGCATAATCTTTGCCCAGTAAAAAGGGCAATAGCAGCAAAAGAAAAATCATGATAAAAACAATACATTTACAAAAACATTTCAGGTCTGTTTTTTATTGGAAGTGAAAGCTCTGTCAATACAATTTGCTGAGACTCAGAGACCTTTAAATAATTAGAATAACTTTTCTGCATCTAATTTGAAAAATGCAAGGGTTGCCAAAATAGATGTTGTTTCCTTGTATTCCTCCATGGGTATATTATAAACACACACATATGCATTCAGGTGGGGAGCTTGTAGTCTTTAGTTGTAATTCCCCAACTAGAAAATCTCAAGCTAAGGATACCAGTGCAAGATTTCACAGGTTTTTTTTTTTCCTCTTATGAAAATATAGTTACAGCTCAAAATTAAAATTTATCTTGAAATTGCTTTAAACAGAAATGTTAAGAACTCATGGAGGCTTGCAAAGATGGACTTGAGGCTGGGTACACCATTCCTAATGACCTTCAAAGCTCTTCTAAAACCTTGTTCAATACTGTGAACAGTGTCTTTGCTTTGAGTAGGAGATTCTATCAGCTTCCTAGATGTAAGAACCTACTGCCTCCATGTTGATTTACTGTACTGTTCTGTAATTTTAGATGGTAAATACTTTGGAAGAGAGGCCCTATTTATGTCAATATGCATATATGTTTCTCTGTGAATGGAGCACTGCACTCAACCTGAAAATGGGTAACTTCAACACATGGACAGTAGGATTGAGTGCGTACTCAGCAAGTTTGCTAATGATACCAAGTTGAGTGGTGCAGTTGATTCACTGCAGGAAAGGGATGTCATTCAGAAGAACCTTGGCAGGCTTGAGGAGTAGGCCCATGTGAACCCTGTAAAGTTCAAGAAGGTCAAGTGCAAGGTCATGAACATGAGTCAGGGAAATCCCCAATATCAGTATAGACTGGAGGATCAACTGACTGAAAGCAACCCTGCGGAGAAGGACTTGGGGATATAGGTGGCTGAAAAATTGGACATGAGCCAGCAATGGGCAATTGCAGCCCAGAAAGCCAATTGTATCTTGGCCGGCAGGTCAAGGGAGGTGATCCTCCCCCTCTGCTCTGTACCCCATCTGGAGTACTGTGTTCGCATCTGGGGTCACCAGTACAAGAAAAACGTGGACCTGCTGGAGCAGGTGCAGAGAAGGGCCACAAAAATAATCAGAGTGCTGGAAATCCTCTCCCCTGAAGAAAGGCTGAGAGAGTTGGGGTTGTTCATCCTGGAGAAGAGAAGGCTCCAAGGAGATATTTATCACATCCTTCCAGAATACAGAAGGGGCTAATAAGAAAGACACGGGGAGACTTTTTACCAAGGACTTTAGTGACAAGACAAGGGGAAACAGTTTCAAACTGAAAAGGGTTATATTTAGATTGGATATAAGGAATAAATTTTATACAATGACAGTAGTTAGACACTGGAACAGGTTACCCAGAGAACTTGTGGGATCCTTCATGATTGTTCATGTGTTCATGAAGTGTTCAAAGTCATATTGGAAGGGGCTTTGAGCAGCCTGATCTAGTGGAAGATGTTCCTGCCCATGGCAGGGAGGTTGGGCTACATGATCTGTGAAGGCCCATTCCCACCCAAACTGTTCTATGAACACCAGATTTGTAATACTCTCTCTCCAGTCGCTCCTCCTGTGGTAAAGAGGGAAAGAAAAAACCAACCAAACAAACAAACCAAAACCAAACCCTAAGTATAAGGATGCAGGAATCCAGCTGAAGCTCTGGCCATCACAGCACTTGCAGCCCTACACAGCCTGACGGTGCTTCTGCTCCAGCACAGCAGGTCTGGGGGGAGGCCACCAAGGGTGAAAGAAACAGGCAAAGCCAAGGGAAAAGTTAAGGAGAAATATTTAAGAGAGCAGAACTGGATAATATTTCATGGTATCTTGTTTTCTGTATGGGGGATACTTCTGAAGGAGGGGTGAGGGTGAGCAGCAGCTTTGTTTCCAAGAGCTGCCTTTTGCTCCAGCTGTTTGTTGGATTTGCCACTGGCAGGATTTGTGCTTGTATTCTGTTTTCTCTTTTGATTTTTGCTAGCTCACCGTGCCCTGGGGGAGCCTTTGAGAGTTGCTTCCCTTCCCCCTGCTCTTATTGCCTCTGCTCTCTATTTTCCTGCAAATTGTTTTCTCTGCCGCTGCTGTGGGTTTTCATACTTTGAGTTTCTTTCTTAGGTTTTCTAGGCTGTGATGTCTCCAGTATGAAGTCCCTGGAAGCAAAAGAGTTTTTATCAACCAAAACTGGGCAATAGGAGGTGTAATTAACACTTGAAGTCATCAATACCCAGCTCATAACAGCATGATGGTAAAGCCAGACATTTAATACTCAGGTCATCATAGAGCTTTGCTGTGAGGTTGACCTAACTAAGCTCCCTTATGGAGTACATGGATGCCATCAAGTTGTGTGGACCACAGTACTGGCAATGGGCCCTGTGGCCAGTGGTGTGGTCACCCCTCTCCCCTGCTGTGCACCTGGCTAGCCCAGCACCTTGAAAGGCTGGTCAGAGAGGGATGGGCAGGGATGTGAAGGGGCATGGTGCAAGATGATGCCTCCTTCTAGAGAGGGAATGGATACATGGTCTGTGTCCCAAGAGAAGCATTAGAACTATTGGTTCATAAACTGAGGAAAAAAATAATAAAATGGCTGTAGAAAGTGCACCCCATATTTTACTTAACATGCTCACAACTAGAGGGCTTTGCCTGCACCCTGCCTCAATTTTAGAAGGAGAGAAATGCAGCATCAGTGCTTCCACAGCTTGGGGGTTCCCCAAGCAATACCTGCTGCTGTCCCAGGTGGGAGGACCAGGTGACATGAAATACCTCTTTTCTTCTTCTCTGTCCCTGTGATTCCTCACTGCTGTTCATCTGATGGCATCACTTTGGTCAGAATGAAATCACAATTTCATTCTTCCCCTTTTTTTTTTCCTGTTGGGACCAGCATATATCCTCACAGAGAGGACGTGCTTCTGGAAGGTGACAAATATTGTTTTAAGCCATCCGAGCTGGGTTGGGGCTGAAGGTAATTGAGTGGCACTGAGTCAGAAAATTTGGCTTAAGAGAATCAGACATTTCATAAGCTCTAGTCTTAATAGTGGATGGTAAAAGGGGAAGAATCCCTGGTGTGGTTTTCAACTGACTGTATGGTGGTACAACCTCTACATTTAATTCTCCTCCTGTTAAGCTTAAGCTTGAGGAGAAACATTTGAAAACATGTAAACAAGAAGTGACAGAATCCAGACCTTAAATATCTACCCCAATAGCTTAAAAGAAAGCTTTTAGGAAAGAGGGAAATAATCCTCTGACAGAAAATATACCTTAGGGAAAAACAAACCAGAACAAAACAAAACATAGGCAAAAGCTGAATATATGCTGAGATTCAGGGGAGGCAGAAGAGGGTTTTCCTTTGGGATCAGAATGGGATCCAGAAATCATACTTGGAAAAAAAATAATCCTCAAAGCTCCTCCCAAAACTGTGCGAGCACTTTGCAGTCCCTGAACACCTCCAGCTTCCCCCTCCTGCAGTGGATGGAGGCCACTATATGGCCTTCTTCACTATGAAATTTAAATTACTTAACTATAAATTGCTTTCTAAACATTGTCTGGCACCTTGTATTTTAGCCAGTGTTGCTGATGATGTGTCCAGGTTTCCTGGAAATGCATTCAGAAAGACTCCTATCGATTTAGACCTTCATGCAGATCTATTACTCCCAGGAAAATTCTCCAGAGGGTGAAGTTTGTTTTTTCAGACCATGCTCATGCCAAACAATCCTATAGCACTGATCAGACAGGGCACTTGACAAAAGCAGTTTGGGGAAAATAGAGACATTTCATTTAATGGAGAAAATAAGGTAAGAAAAATTCTATTATTCTAGATGTTTCATTTTATTTTCTTCCTCCTGGTTTCACTCTACCCCTAGACCTTGCTCTGGTGTGAGGCTGGGATAAGCAACTGAGCCTGACTATGGGACATGGTAGAGATGTGAATTATTTTGGCCCCAGCTTTGCAATGAACCTTGTGCAGGTGTAGAAGTCTATCTGCAGTGCCAGAATATTGAACTCATGTCAGGTCAACCTCTGAGCAAGCTGATGCAGGGAACCTGTCAGCTACCTCAGAGTATCCTCAGTTGTGGAAGGAAGGAGCAGAGCTATGAGGAGCTGCAGTCCTACAGAGGAGGGAGCTCTTTGACAGCCACTGCTGGAGCTGGAGGAGAAGAAACTGGGCTTGCCCAGGATCCATTTACCTTTTATTTGTAAGACTAGTAGGACTGTTCCTGGAAAGGTGCAGATATATTTTAAATTTGGGGTTAATAAAATTCTATTGTCCCTTTTTCCTCTGCATTAAACAAGAGCACTGAGCAGAACTCTGTTTTGAACAGGTTTTTTCATGAGACCTCAGGCAAACAAGGATGGGAAGCTGCAAAGGAAAAAGCTTCTCCTTGGGATGGTGTCCCTCAGGCAGAGCTGCACGTCTCTCTGAGTGCTCTGCACCCGGGCATCTCCTCTGGGACATTACCAGGGATGAAGCAAGAGGCAGCACAGCTGAACCTGGTGTTGCAGCCACATCTGAAGAACCCACCTTTAGCCAGGGCTCACTGAAGGAGGCAGGAGGCGAGATGCAGGCAAAGCCCTGCAAAAACTTTGGGGTTTGTCTTTGAATTTTTTTTTTTTTTTATTGTGACTGGGGAAACATTGCTCTTCAAGGGGACACAGATAAAGCAATTGGGTCTCCTAGGTTTCTGAGCTGGACCTTCAGCCAGTGCTGTTTACATTACTCAGGGTGCACCACTTAGGTATAAATGCCATGCAAACTTCTACAAAAAGCTCCTGTCAGAAAAGTAACTTCACTCCCTCTATACATACTTTACCTAATCCTTATTTTTTGAAATCTAGAAGACTGGACAACCTTTATTTGTTGTTTGTTCTTATTTGATAGTTTTATTTTACTCATTCCTTAAATCACTTTAGTGTCTGCTTCTTTTTTTGTTGTTGTTTTCTCCCAGTTGCAATGTTAAGAAATCAGGCAAGCAAGTTTTATTTCCAGAAAGCTATAAGCAGTTGAAGAAAAGGTTTTAATAATGAAAATGCCTGTTTTATTGCATTGCTGTCTAGAGCAGCAATATCTAGAAGGTATAAAAAGCATGTGCTCCCTATTGAGGAGAAAAAGCCTGTTTATCACCAAAAAAAAGGCCTATTTAGCATTGAAGGAAGTATCTTAGTTTTCTTTAAGAGCTTAAAAACTTCTCATGCTTCCTTTAGTTCTCTATCTCTGTGTTATAGTCACTTATTGTCTCTGTTTGAAATTAGATTATGAATTCTTCATGACTGGAGCTTCTCTATGTGCAAACAGTGCTGTGAGACTTCCATCCTGCTGCATTCTGTGTGATTATCCATTCCCTGCAAAGAGGTAGTGCACAAATGAGGACAAATGCCTTTATTTACCCTGTAGTCATATGAATTACACAATAGGAATGTTCTACTGAAAGCTTTGGACAAACAGCAGCTGATGCTCTGACCCTGCTAAAGTCAGTGGCAAAGCCACCACCAAGTTACTAAACAGGGAAAATTTCATTTAGAAATTCTAGTAACCTTTGACACTTGACCTGACATTGTGAAGGGGTGAATCTGCATTGGTACGGAGAGCCTGTGTGTGAGTAAAAGGAGCACCCCCAGGATTTCAGGTGATGTTTTGCATCTATCACAGGAAAAAACACTCTGGCATAATTCTGCATAAAATAAATATAGAAGTGTAAATTTGACATCAGTCACAGAAAGCTGGAAAAACAACAGGAATATGAAAAACTAAGGATGATCATTGCTATGTGGTGCATCCAAGTACAGATAGTAACTATCTTTCAAAAGTATTTTTATCTTACGTTCTGCCTGGGCAAACTTCATTCATGCTTGCTGTAAATACAGGTAGAGGAGAAGGCAATGAATTATGAGGGCAGAAAAGACTAGAAACCCCAGCTCTTAAAATGATATATCATTTAACATTTAATCCTTTAAAGAATTCTGAGAAAGAGAAATTATTCAGATTTTACAATAGCGACCTATAAAGGACTGATCTCACGGAAAGACTTCAGT
This sequence comes from Ceryle rudis, assembly GCA_033439905.1. Classification (NCBI taxonomy): domain Eukaryota; kingdom Metazoa; phylum Chordata; class Aves; order Coraciiformes; family Cerylidae; genus Ceryle; species Ceryle rudis. The sequence goes on along the minus strand of JAAGNO010010969.1, from coordinate 12,594 downwards.
GACTGTGACTCCATTTCTACATTTTAATCTAGCCAGCAACTGTTATAATAGTATAGTTAATACATTTGTCTTACAAAGCCCAGCTGGAATTTGAAACCCATGTGCTGTACTTGGTCCATGGGTTTTAATATATTGCACTGTAGGTGAGGTTTTCTGAAAAGTCTGCCCAAATATGTATAGCATTTTAAAAGCAATATGCATGACTGACTTTCCATGAAATTCCTTTTTTTTTTTTTTTCCTTTATTAACCACAAAAAAATGTTATCTTTGACCAGTTATTTCAGGAAATTTATTTCAACAAGAGCACAAGAGCAAAGGATGGACTATCTAGACAGGCTAGCTGTATTCATGTCAGTGGGATTTGAGGAAATTCCTCCAGTAGTATTTTAGGACTTACTCTGAGCAACCTCTGAACTGTTAATGACAATTTCTGAAAATTGCAGGTGGACAGGTTGTCCCAGAGGGCTGGGAAAATGCAGACAAAATCTATCTTAAGAACAAGACTAGGAAGAAATCTATGGAATATACAGTGATGGATGAGTTTAACTTCCATACCTGGAAATGCTCTCACTGAACAGTTACTTAATAACCAACAAAACAGACAATATACAGTTTTACGAGCAATTCACATTTCCAACAAAATGCTTTAACATGGTTAGAAACCTAGAAAAAACACAGGGAACCACCAACAGAATTTATATTGACCATACCACAACTTCGGTCAATTTCATACAACGTTCTCATAAGAAGCTGAAGGAAAATGACCCCCCCCCAAAAAAAAAAGAATTAGGTGGATGTACAACTGATTGTTAACTGCTGTTTGAGTTTATCATTCAGTGGGTTATTTAAATGTGATGATACAAGAGATGAGGCCCTGCAGAAGTTTATCCTGCTCTGTTTGGTTTTATTCTGCTGCAGAAAAGGATCCGGAAGATGACAGTGGATTGGAATTTAAAGTGCAAAATATACTGCTGTTGCAAGACATTCAAATGCCCTTCTGGGATGCATTAACAGGTATAAAATATAGGAAGTAGTTCTTTTACTCAGTTTGGCATTAGTGACCTCAGCTGGAAAACTGTGTCCATTTTTGGGCTGGGTATTTTTAGAAGAATGTGGCTCTATGAATCACACTGCTCAGAAGTGAGCAAAATGAATGGTAAGAAATGTGACTTCTTGGGAATGGCTAAAAGAATTGAGCCTGTATTTTCTAGAAAGTAGGCAGGGCTGATGTGTCTTCACATGGGCAAAATATGTACTCTTCCTCCAAAATCAGCAGGAAAACAAGTCAACTCAGTTGCTGAGAGCAATGGTAATTTAGATTAGACATTGTCCTTTTAATTGAAAGCACAATTGAATGCTGCACGGGCACTGCTGTCATCGTCTACACTGAAAGATTTTAAGAGCAGCTGAGAATGGTGTAAATCTGTCAGATTTTGTCTCAGGGATGGGGATAGACTCGTTCTATTGCCCATCCATAGTTTGCTTGGACAATTTGCCCAGACAGCTGCCAGAAGAAGCCAGTGTGTCCTGGGGGTGGTAACCTCACCAAAAGATCTCCTGTATGGTGCGTGCATGTCAGCTTCCATTATCAGAGAAGGACCAGAGCCTTTTGGGATGGATGGTAGTTGGGAGCAGGCTGTTGTCAGCACCTTTTGTCTTCTTGGAGCTTATTCTCTGCTCAAGTCTGAGGATTACCTTGAAAATGGGGAAGCCAAGTATAGGTTTTGTGAAATAGGAGGTTGGCAGCAATATACACCCAAATCTGCAACAGAAGGAGATGACTGAACAGCTGTTCCTAGTCTCAAGATATCCATACTGAGGTTCTGGGACACCTGGTGGTCCATGAGCCTGAGGTTCAGTGGTCCATAGCTACCCTAGAGAATCATGATACAGTTATTCCCCATTAAATATGTGCCAATAAAGCTAGGTCATAGCCTGGGGAATATTCTGACCTTTGGCACTGATCCACTGGTTGAAATTGTGTGGACATTTCATTAGATGAAATGGCCTCTCAAGGTCACTTTCAACCTTACATTGCAGGTATTTCTTTGAAGTAGTAGAGTGATTTCACTTGTCTTTGGAGTAACAGCAGGACTAAAAATGGAAGAGCAAATAACAGATGAAAAATGGTATATTTCCAGTATCCAGTACTGATAGAGCAAGTTCACGAGGCTTTTCTCTTCATGCTGTACATAACGGAATGTTAATGCAGATTTGGAAGAGCTGGTGTGTTAAACTATGTTATTTGAGAATTATACAGTATCTCATCTTTAGAGAAAATTTTTGGCAAATAGCTAAACTGTGTTAAACTGGATTACTTGAGAATTACAAATAGTGTAATTTGAGAGTAAGGTTGTGACAGGTACAAGTACTTGCCTTGTCTTTCTACAATGGATGAGATGCCTTATTCTTCTCAAATGCCGAAAACGGTCAAGAATTTCTGAAAGAATAATATTCCTAAAAAAATATGATAAATCCCAATCCTTGAAGTTCCACCTTCTAGAGAAGAAAAGAATGTAAAGTTTCTGCATATGGTATCTCACTGATATGTACTGAATTTCAAGCTGCAGGGCAAGAAATCTGCTGCGGAAAGACCTGGTTTTCATGCCGTAGTATCATTACAGTGACTCACAGAGTTGGATAAGGGCATATTTTTACTTGGGACCTGCCTCTTGTCTTATCAGAGGAATTCCCTGGCATACAAAAGTCTGGCACAGTGCCATTCTCTGGAGGAGGGCACTGATCCAGCTGACAATATGCCCCAAGCGCTATCTGAAGTCCTACGTGCAAGCCTCAGCAAAGCACGGCAGGGGTGGCCCAGCTCTAATGCGGGATGGCACTTTAGCCCTAATTACTAAATTGTGGTGTACCCTACCACGTTTCTGTATCCAGCTTTCACCTTTAAAAAGATAAGAAATCAAAGTGTTTCAACATGGTGAATGGGAGTGTAAGCTGTTTACATAATCACTGTTTACATTCTGTTAGAGGTGACAAAATCATCAAGAAAAAAAAATTGTCAGTGTTGATAAAGAGCATATCAATAAACAGCAGATTAAGCAGGACACAGATTGCCTTACAGCCCAATTATACATAATTTACCATGGACATGGTTTGAGAAAGAAATGCACACAATGACTTAGAGAAAATTGCTTAGCTTGGCCACATCCTTATTAACAAAACAACAGTGTCTGAGGGCAAATTGTCCTTGAAAAATAACTCCTGGGAATAAGAATATGTCTTCATTCTTTGCCTTGTGATGAAGAAAGACCTTTTCCTCCTATTCCACACCCCCTCTAAGATATGATGCTAGCCTGAGTCTCTTCAACATCCACCTGACCCACATGCTTGCCCACAGCTGCTGAGACATGCCCCGTCACCCTTGGAAGGCCGGGGTCTACACTGCTAATCTGTTATGGGCCTTCAGCAGCTTGGTTTTGGGGATCTATGCAGCAATTTCCTCCTACCTTACAGCCAGGGTATCATGGATTTGGGAGGCTTTCCCATCTCTGGCCTGCTGTTTTATGCAACAAACGTTTCTGCGTCCTGCCCAAAGTCTTATTCCCACCTTTTCCTGCACTTGCGCATTGACTGCAAGCACAAAGGCAAATCAAATCACCAGAGAAAGGAGTGTACAAGCCTACCAGCAGTCTAAGGAAAGTGTCTCTGCTGCTGTATTGTAACACAGCTGTTCATGAAAAATGTGCTTTTTGTTCCACCCCACCTTCAGCAATGATCCCATGGGACATTTTGTTGATCATATTTCAAAGTGATAGTCAGCTCTCGGTAAGTTTTCAGAGTCAGAACTTATCCAGGAGGAAAAAGATGGTGACTTGTTGTCCATTGTTTTGAGGAAATGAAAAGAGATTTTAGAAAAATTTTACAATTCCATTAAACTAACATGAATATTAAGGACAGATTGTCAAACAAGCCTAAACAAGACTGACAGGTGCAATGCCTTTTCTTATTACTAAATCTTTCCTAAAAACATGAATTGTGATCTACTGCCTAATGATCTTTAAAATTAATAACAAGAGAATAGGCTAAATACGAAAATAATATTTTAAGGAATACTTGGATGAGCTGGTATTACTCAAATTACCATTCCTGTGACAAAATCTTAGAAATTGCCAAGCACTTTGTCAGTTTGTAGAGAATGGGGAAAATCCAGAAGAACAAGACCAAGAAGAATCCTGAGAACAGCCATATTACCGCGTTTAGAAAGAAGGATTATGTACAGAGTACCTGGGCAGGGAACAGTACCATATAAATGGATCTACAATAGACAGCAAACTTAATCTAGCTGTTCCAAGTATCATACAGAAGGCATGGGTGGTAAACTCTGTCCTTCACATGGCACTGGTAAGACGTTGATCAGAGCAATAGTTCTTGTATTGGAGTCAACATTTGAAGAAATAGACAGGTATAATGAACAGACTTTATCATGAATTAAAAAAAAAATAATTTCTAGTTAAAAAAAAAGCTTTTTGTAGAAAAGCAGAGATGAAGGGGAGGTATTGGTGCTAGCTGTGTAAAAGGTTGCTATAAATGGGAAAGTGGTCAGTTATTCCCCATTTGCACTGGAACAGCAACCTGTGAACAGTAGCAGTAAAGCTCGTGTTAAATATCGAGAGAACTTTCTTACCATCAGGACAGTTAGGTACTACATCAGGAGATGGCTGGATTATTATCAGAGGAATTTTAGACAAACATCTCCTGGCTTGAGACCAGTGGTTGGACTACATGACCTTTTGTGCCTGGCGTGTCTACAATTTGTTTTTTCCTAGCACATACCTTGATTTTTAAAGCAATTCAGTTTGTGCCACATTCAAATTCCAGCTGCATGCTCTTTGTTTTGTTGGCCATATGCTATCGAGCACAGAGCAGTGTGTGGTACTTGACGAGCTGGAAGGCTCCAGGGACATCCTGCCGGAACAAAGCAGAGAAGAAATACTGGGAAGATGAGTGCAGAGGGAAGGAGAAATATCTTAGTTAAGCAGCTCGTCAGCAGTGGTACAACTGCCCCCAACATAGAGCCAGTTCCTTGGTGTCATTGAGACCAGCTAATCACAGGCTGAGTTTGCAAGCTTAGCAAAAGGGTACTGTGTAAAATGTATATTTATGGTATCAGGACCACTGCTAGGGTTTAACGAGAATTTCAGTGTGGGAGGAGACACCAGGAACAGATGGAAAGGCAGCAGTAACCCACAAACATATTGACAAGGCATGCAGGCCAACTGGGTGCTGACCAAACCCAGCTGTCCCTCTCTCTGGTCTAGTCTATTTGAAACAAAAAAAGAGGCAGAGTTTCAAGTGACACTCCCAGCACATGGGTTTCTGTTTGGTGTTGATACAGTGTGAGCATTTTTCCACTGTCTATCTTACCCATAACAAAGACACCATCCTCACTGCCTTGGAAGTACCACCATTCACAGCGAGGATGCAGCAAACTTTCTTTTTTGTATTGGATCTGTACAGGAAAGCTTCTCTTGAGGAGAAAAACATGAGCTTAGGGAAGAGGTGGTTTGAAGAGATCCCTGGTCTCCCTTAACCATGATAAATCCTCAGCTGTTCTGGGACTGTAAGGTTATTGGACAGAGGTGACACCTTCATACATGCCTTTTTACATTGCCTGCCTAAGGCGTCCTAAAATCTTATGCAGTTACTGGATACAACACATATAATAGTTTATGGAAATGAAATATCCCCAATTTGGGCAGCTAGCTCCCCTGACTCCCTGAAGCTTGGTGAGAAAAGTATATGTTGCAGGTCTTTGAAGTGATCTGCCAGTATCAAACTGCTCAGACACTACAGTACCATAAACCACTCATCATCTCAGAGATGCCATAAACAACTGTTGTGGTTTAACCCCAGTGGGCAACTAAGTACCACACAGTTGCTCACTCACTCCCCTCCCCAAATCGGGTAGGACAGAGAGGAGGATCAGAAAGAAAAAAAAAATAAAACTTGTGGGTTGAGATAAGAACAGTTAATAGTTGAAATAAAATAATAATAAACAATAATTATAATAATGAAAAGGGAAATAACACAAAGAAAGAAATAAAACCCAAGAAAAACAAGTGATGCACAATGCAATTGCTCAACACCCAGTGTCCGATGCCCAGACAGTCCTCCAGCAGTGATCATTGTCACCCCCTCAGACCAGTCTTCCCAGTTTATATACTGAGCATGACATTCTATAGTATGGAATATCCCTTTTGTTAATTTGGGTCAGCTGTCCCAACTATGGATCCTCCCAGCTCCTTGTGCTCCTCCTCACTGGCAGAGCATGGGAAACTGAAAAATCCATAACTTAGGCTGAGTGCTACTTAGCAATAGCTAAAACATAAGTGTGTTATCAACATTACTCTCACACTAAATCCAAAATACAGCACTGTACCAGCTACTAGGGAGAAAATTAACTCTGTCCCAGCTGAAACCAGGGCAACCACTTATCACCACAGAGATGCACTCTGAACGCTACATTTCAAAATACTTCTTTATAAAAACCAGAGCAGTGTCAGTCAGTTATTTTTATACAACAAGGTCCAATCCAGAATTAAATATTATATTGTAAAACCAAGTCCCCAGCCAAGACCAAGAAACTTTCTTATCTGCTGGCTCACAGTAAGAGGTGTCACCCAGCTGCCTTGCAAGACAGTTTGCAAGCCTTGTTATATAATACCCACTTACCATGGAGGCTGACAGATGTCTCAGTGTCACGGCTGTCAGCCCAGGTGGGGTTTTAGGCAGTGAGATAGAGGATAATAGATTCATGCGGGGATGATTTAGTCTTCAGGTAGGGAGAAGCATGCTTGCAGAGAAGCTTGCTTGCATTTGGCAACGCTGGTGGAAGTCCACATCTGGTTATGCTAGAACAATCTATTCTGCCAGCAAGGCCTCATGTAGGTCTGAAACATAAAGGTGTGCTTTTAAGAGAAACCGGAGCAAGTATTTGGACTTCTCAAGGACAAGAAAAATATTAATCAACTCAAGGCTCTTATAAAAAGATCCCAACATAGTGAAAAACATTTTCTTTATGAGCAATAACTCCAGGGAGTAGCCTGGAACTGTTCCTCTTTTGAGGGCATTTCAGTAAGCTGCTGTTTCCGACACAAAGAAAAGCTTCTATGTCTGAATACTTGTCTGCTTGGGTTTTATTTACTGTATCATGTAGCAAACTAGAAGATACATCACCTTACAAGCTTGTCTGACATATGCTAGGTCACCGGTGCTACAACAACATTACCTCATTAATGTAACATTATATTACAAACAAAACGTGGAAGAAAACATTCAACCCTCTTTGTATCAGGACCAAGGGTCAAGTGGCCTTTTTCAACCATACGGCTTTTAACTTTCAATTTTTCATATCCAGGGACTGCTCAAAAGATAAGCAAACTGACCAGGTACCAGGATTCAGGGAGAGCTCAGGGGCTTCTGATATGAGTTCCTGTGAATAGAGAGGAAAGGTAGCCAAACAGCGTAAGGGTGGTCCTCTTCATGTTAACTGAAAAGGTAGACTTAAAAGAAGATTGATCATGCAGAGGCTGAATCATAAGGCAAGTGCTTGAAGAGACCACTTTACGGTTTGACAGTCTTAATTGAAGTAGTTCCAACCTCTGAATGCCTGAATTTGCATTTCTGCTAATATTCTTGTAACTTTTTTTTTTTTTTTTTTCTGCATGCAGTTTTCTAGGCTGAACAGCAAATAAGCATTTTCCCTTCTGTGTAACTATGTTACTCCTGAAAGTTATCTCCACAGATTACATCTTTCACACTGCCCCACCAGCCTTTGCCACTTGAGCAAATGCTGTAGTTGTGAGATGTCACCTGGAATGTGTCTCAGCACCAGCAGGACACTCACTGACACAGGTTTCAGAGGTGTTTGCTGTCAGCAGATGTTTGGTGATAACACTGATTTCCATCCACACCAGGACCTGGAGGACCTCCCTTGAGCAGGTTCTTTGTGTATCTGTGTCCCACCTCTTCCAGTCTTCATCACTGAAGCCCTCCACTGAAGCATGGAGGGCTAATTGAATGATTTCAGCATCCAGGATTCAGCTCTGAGTTTCCAGCTTACTTTGTCTTATGTATAACACATTTATTTTCAATTAATACAAAGTTTATTTTTGTGATGGTTTCCATCAAGCTATGCATAGCCCTGTTCACTTTGCATGTCCCCCTTGCACTACATTGCACCATGTCACGCCTGCCTCATGCTGCTCTATCCCTGCGTGGCATTTCAGAGCTCTGGGAGGCAAGTATGACACCTTCCTTGTACCAACTGTATGTGACCACAGAAGTCCAAATGGGCATTTGCTGTTCTTTCCAGGAATCTGTCACTGGTTGCTATAGTGATAAACAAGTTGGCTTATTAGGAAAAGGAACAAAGCACTAGAGAAAATTATTTCAAAATGGCCTGTGTGCATACATAAACATGTAATCTCATTCTTCATTGTCAGCTTGGGCAGCTGGTTTCTTCTTTCTGGAACAGCATAGACCCCATATACATTATTTTAGCAAGTTCAGCCCAGTTTCCACTGCCCGTCTTTTCTGAAACACAGTGTCTTGTGTGAGAGTGTGGGGCCTTCACTTCTGAGTTGGATGATTAAATGTCTTGCAGACTTCCACAACTGGGGAGTGTAGGAAAATGTGCTCTGTTAGAAAAAGTGTTAGGTGATCTAAAGAGGCTGAAGTAAGTCTAAAGGAGAAGAAGTAGACATAGAAATATGCTTTTGCTGCATCCTGTGCTGCTGCTTCCTTTCGTTGTTTCTTTGGTTAGGTTTTTTTCTTTTCTTTGTGCCTTGCTGATGCCAAGATAACTCTGCAGACATTTAGGGTGGTGGTCTGGGCCTGTCAGATGGCAGAACATCACTTTCTCTGTAGGATGCCTGGCTTAAGCATTGGTCTTTTGGACCTTCACCAATGTATAAAAAGTCCATTCTCATTTGAATCCCTAGATACACAGTGACTCCACTAAGATCAGGCTTGTGCCCTTGAGTGTGCAGTAGACAGCTGATACTCTTTGACCCTCCTGTGAGATGTAGGACTAATGCTCTTTTTATGCTAATCACACATTTTGATTGACTGAGTGATGTCAAAATGTATAAATTCAAACACTAGAAACTACGCTGCATATATTGAATTTAGACAGGCAGGCTGACTTTTGCTTGCTATGATTTGAGTCACCTGGTATCTGGTTTTACCCATCACAGAAACTAGGCTGATGAGCCACCTTTGCATGCTAGAGTTGATTACCCACCTTCAGTTATTACCAGCCACTGCTGTTGAAAGAGAAACGTGAAACAGTACAAAGAAATGAACCATCCTTGGGCTTAATCTATTCAATTATAGCCATGTGAAATAGGAACTATTCCTTTGCAGTGTTTTATCCACTAGTTAAAAATAATTGCACATTTTTATATGTTTATCCAACTGGTTTTGCTTCTGCCTCCCACAGGACTGTAACAGTTCTATCAGCTGCAGAACCAACAAAACAATAAATTTTAATAGCTTTATTTCAAATGCTATCTATAACTCTGACCGTCTTTCTAATCTCTGAAAAAGAACAGTCAGTAATGTAGCACCTGACTTGAGCAACTCCCAGTGTTCAGAAACTATAGGCAAACTCAAATGGAGCAAGAAAAGGCTTGGCCAGCTTGTGTCCCCTGGCCCTTGGACATGTCCAGCTGAGAAAACTGGGTGGGTAGGCTGGGTCACAGCAGAAGCCTCTAGATGGAGCTGCCTGATGGGTGGGTGACCCCAAGCAGAGAAGGTGAGGAAACAAGAAAAACTGAGTTGTTTTAGAGAGTGGAACAGTGCATCTATAGCACAGTTATAGCAACTCTCCCACCATGCCTGTCCTTTTCTGCAGATGTTGGAAAGACCAAAACCAATGAAGAAGAAAGAAACTGGGTCACGCAGTTGCTGGCTAGCATTACAATCCCTTACAACTCTGTCCAGCCAGCGCAAGACGAAGACTCTGCAGCGTGCTCCAATTTGTAAAAAGCCTCCATGGGCCTGTAATGTTCCCAAGGATGCGATTTCTTTTGTTTGTACGTGCACATGTACGCTTGCACACGCACGCTCTGCTTTCTAGCACTGTGTAAAGCATTCTCCTGCCAGAGCCAGGCATCCTCTGCTGGTAAGAAGTGCAAGAACCTGAAGTAAAGCGTTTTTTTTTTTTAAATAAATGAAAAATTGGGTGCCAAGTCCTGACACATCTCTGACAAAAAGCTTTGGAGAATGGGGGCAGCAATCAGCAATACCATAATAGATGAGCCAGGCCATAAACCACAGCAAACAAACAATTCTGGAGCAGATCCTGAAGAGAAATGCCTGCCCATCCACTCTGATACAACCCAGAATATGCACTGTGCTGCATATTGTGTGTGAAACCACAGGAACAGCCTGAGTCACACAATGATTGGTAACATCCATCACAAGTTAGAAAGTCGTCCTTTGTTTCAGAGTTTCACCTGAGGCCTCAAATCAAATGTGACAATTTTTACAATAACCAGCGCTAAGGTGTTTGACAGAAAAAACTATCTCTGTAGACAGTTTGTCCCCACAAATGGAGTGGTTATTTGACTGGGTTCCTCCAATTTCCAGAGGAAGAACATTTTGCTTTGCTTATCAAAAAAAAATAACACTTTAATAAATAACATTTGGCTTGTATGTAGTGTCTTCATTATCTTTTACCTTTCCATCTAAAATAATCTATACCTAAAGCTAACAGAAAGTGCTGCTGCATTATTTGATATCACACCTGAAGATACCTGATTCATGACCTCCAAATCTGTTCTGGGGCACATGAAAACATGTTACAATGGTTCTGGGGTAAAAATATCGTTATTGCGATTTGTAATCAAATAGCCAAGTGTCTCATATCTTTAGTTACAAATCTTGTGCACAGTTAGAAGCAGTAAATACCGTGTTACCACGTGTACAAAACCACATAGTTACCAGCTTCCAGGAACATAAAGAGATGGAAGAACACCAGATAGTTCATGGGGATATCTTCCTAGCATTGAGTTGGTGTTTGTGCTCCTTCCTAAACTGCTGCAATTACATTTAGCTATTCTTACTGATGCCTTTATTAAGGTCTTATAACCATAAGCTATTAAGTATTCTCTCTAGGTTAAGCTCTGAATACAACGTGCAAGTCCACTAAAGATGGTATTTTTGGATGAAAAATAATATAAAGATAAAAATAGCATTTTAAAATATTATAATATTTTGGGCTATAAGGAATACCAATTAAACACATCTATTTGTAACCCTTTGTTCCTAGGTTCTGCCCCAGTAGCTTGTTAGGGTCCCAACATGGTATTATTTAATACCTAGAAGTGACCAAACAATCAGTTCTTGGTATGTTGCTTTGATACGTATGTTTGTACTATTTGAATGAATCACACTATTTACAAGATCCTCTGTAAATAGGATTGTACTGTAAATGAGAAAACAATGATATGTTCAGTCACTGGGCAGAGATGGCGCTTAGATGGTTGTCCTCTAGATAAACTGCATCAGCACAAAGTGGGCAACTGTAATTTCATGTCTGAGATGTTCTTGATTTGGATATATTGAACTATTTTTGCTCACTGCATTCCTCCATATTATTTCATTAATCACATAACAACCCTTCCACTCCTCCACTAAACACGCTAACTCTAATTAGCCCTCTGCTACACAGATGTTTCCTCATTTAGATGTTCGGTGCCCAGTCATATGTCACCCTCACTTTCACATGGATTTCAGCCTATATTACATCCCTTCAACGTCCTTTCTGTGTGAGCCCTCTGGGTTAATATGTCCTTTTGAATAACAAATTGATTGCAGATAGATACCAATGATGGATATACACGGTGTCCATATTATCTGCGTTTGTTATACACATGCAAATGTGAAAGATGCATATAAAGCAGAAAGGAAAGCACTAGTTTAAGCCAAGGAGGCTGGTGTGAAGACGTGGCCAGTTTCTTTAACCTGCACTATTCCTACCAGTAAGTAAGTATATCAGTGATGAATTGCTCTGTTTCTGATCTCAAATAGTCCACAAGTCGGTGAGATCATCGTTTGATCTATGGAAGGGTAAATGTTTTACTCAGAGAATTGTGCAGAATTCAGTTAATTTGTGAACACTGATGCTGTGCCTTTCGGTTTTTTATGCAATATGAACTTTTAAAAGCATAATTCAAGATGTGTTTAGTTATGACAGCAGGGAGTGTTGAAAAATGCATCGGAAACTTCCGTGGTATGAAAGGATTTGTAAGAGGTTTTAGATTGTGCATTTCATGGGTGTTGAGGCACCTGATGAATGCCTTTTTCTCAAAATAAAGACAGGTGGATTATTATGAGATTCTCATATACAAATGCTTTTTAAAAAAGAGCCCTCAAGTCCGTCGGATCTATGAGGAAGCAGCACGGTAGAAAACCGGGGGAAATGCGGTGCAGCAGAGGCGCAGGCACGCAGGGCAGTCCGTGCTGTGTACACTGCGGGCTCTGTGCCTCCGTCGGGGGGCAGGGGACGGGAGGGAGATAGCAACGGACGGACTACGAGGAAAAAGGAGGGGAAACGCACAAAACGGCCGC
>JAAGNO010010968.1:24308-46568 GCA_033439905.1 Ceryle rudis | reverse complement strand
TAAAATCTCAGAAGTATTGCCCTAACAGTTGTCTTCAAGTTTTGCTTAATAGAATTCCCACAGAAGGCCTAAAGTAGGAAAAAAAAAAAAAAAAAAAAAAAAGTGATGCCTCACCACAATCTCAGTAAAAGGATTTCTAATTGGAAGTGGGAATAGAATGAGTTTTGATCTTTCAGTTTTCCTGAATATTAATCACTACATTTCTTCATCTGAATTTTTTTAAACTTATAGCTGACTTTTTCTCAACCAGAAATAATAGAACTCTAGGAAAAAAAGATAATTAACTACTTGGGTTAGTCTGCTCTTTACTAATAATTTACTACAAGTGTTTAATAGAATATCCACTACAAGGGTTTCCCTGTTAAAACTTTATGAAGACACTGATTAATTAATATAGAATTACTAAGAATTACTAGAGAATTACTATAATGATACTACTCTGGCAACAGGCATTAAAAAACAGACATTAAAAACACTAGTTATGTTTTAGTCTGGAACATATCAAACTGCACCAAGCAACAGGAATTTTCAAATTATTTCCTAAAGGATGAGCATGCTACTACAAAGTCATTACCCTCTTCCCTTGAATACCTCTTCCTTGAGGTGGATTGGAACTGTCTGAAAGATAGAGCTCAGAGGGTTATGATCAGCAGCACAGAGTCTAGTTGGAGACCTGTAGCTAGTGAAGTTCCCCAGGGGTCAGTGCTGGGTCCAGTCTTGTTCAACATATTCATCAATGACCTGGATGAAGGGACAAGAGTGTTCCCTCAGCAAGTCTGCTGATAATACAAAAGAGGCAGGAGTGGCTGACACAGCAGAAGGCTGTGCTGCTATTCAGCAAGATCTGTACAGGCTGGAGAGATGGGCAGAGGGGAAACTAAAGAAGGTCAAACAAGGATAAGTATAGGGTTCTGCAATGGGAAACGAAAAACCCCATGCACTGGTACAGGTCAGAGGTTGATCTGTTGGAAAGCAGCTCCACGGAGAAGGAGCTCGGAGTCCTGGTGAAAAAGTTAACCATGAGGCAGCAGTGTGCTCTTGTGGCCAAGCAGACCAATGGTATCCTGGGGTGCATTAAGAAGAGTGTAGCCAGCAGGTCAAGAAAGGTTCTCCCCCCTCTACTCTGCCCTACTGAGGCTACATCTGGATTACTGGGTCCATTTCTGGTCTCCCCAGTTCAAGAGAAACAGGAAACTACTGGAGAGAGTCCAACAAAGGGCTAGAAGGATGACTAAGGGACTGGAGCATCTCTCTTATGAGGAAAGGCTGCAATACCTGGATCTGTTTAGGCTGGAGAAGAGAAGTCTGAGAGGGGATCTTCTCCATGCTTACCAATATCTAAAGGGTGAGTGTCAAGAGGATAGTGCCAGTCTCTTTTCAGTGGTGCCCAGTGACAGGATGAGGGGCAATGGGCACAAATTGGAACACAGGAAGTTCCATCTCAACATGAGGAAAAATGTCTTTCCTGTGAGGGTGACAGAGCACTGGAACAGGCTGCCCAGAGAGGTTGTGGAGCCTCCTTGTCTGGGGACTTTCAAAACTGCCTGGACACGTTCCTGTGCAACCTGCTCTAGGTGAACCTGCTTTAGCAGGGGGTTGGACCAGATGATCCCCAAAAGTTCCTTTCAACCATTCTGTGATTCCTTCACTTATCTGCCAGTTTAAATCTTGGGCTGCTCTGTGATCAATATTATATAGGCTCTCGGCACAACAAATACAACTTTATGAACAAAGGACAAATTACTTCAGAGGTAACAATGTTATTTGTTCACCAGTTGGAGCTGTCCGCTTTGACAGAGTCAGATTCTATTTAAACAGCAAAACAGTTTATATGTCTGCTCACCATTCCCTTCCTCCTACCCTCTTGCTTCTACCATTCTTCTTTTATTTACCAGACCCCCATGAAAGATGAGGTAACAGCCACCATCTGCTAGGGCATTTTTGCCCTGCTAGGGCATTTTTGGTGAAAGGCTTTTGCAGTAGTGTTGGCACAACATATGTTAGTTGGTTTTGCTTTTGCAGCAATATACCATGGTACCTACTTAAAGAAAGCAATAAGCAAGTTGACCATGATGATGTACTGCACAAAGAGGTAGACAGCTTGGAGGAACGGCGTGAGGAAGGACCCAGGAGGACAATTTTCATCGGTTTCACAGACTGAAAGTGAAGGACATACAGAGCATGGTTAGTACAGAAATCAAAGCAGAGTACTGCAGTGGTATATGCTCCTCATTTGCCCAAGCAAGAAACGGAATAGTTCTGATTACTTTCTCTAAGATACCTTAACTAAATTTCCAACTAAAAAGTCTAGCTTCATGTAAAGAAGATCTGAGACATCTTTATGATACTACTGCCCCATAGTTTCCATTGCAATTCAGAATCTGTAGACACTACTTTTTATATATCAGTTCTTATGTCAGTCACCTTGACTTTTTTATTAAGAGGAAAAATGATACAGATGAAATGTATTGGGAGATGGCATACTCTAAAGTAAATTGAAATCCAAATTTTTGACTTAAAGCAAGTGGCAAAGCTTTCACTGACTCCGCTGTGGAAAGGATACAGTGCAAAGGCTACCTTATCAGCACTGGCACTGGAGTGTGTCACGGCTGAGACCCAGCCAGAAGCTGAGTACCACATGGCCACTAGCTCACCCTCACCCCTGCAACATGGGATGGGAAGGAGAATAGGGAGAAAAAGGCCTGTGGGTTGAGATAAGGAGAATTTAACAAAACAACACAAGAGGAGAAGAAACAGCAGTAATAACAATAATAGTAATGGAACAATACATAAAGCAAGTGATACAGAACAAACCATCTAGACCTGCACTGACAGCTCCTGACAGAGTCCCACACTCTGCCCAGCCTGACCCCTGCCTTTCTATAGCAGACATGACATCAGTAGAGTATCAAATAACCCACTGGCTGGTTCAGTTGCCTACCCCAGCTGTGGCCCCTCCAGGCTCCTGGTGCAAGTTAAACCTGTCCTAGCCAAACCAAGGACAGAGTGTTATTCCTTTAGAGCTTAAGTAAGATCACAGAAACTCATGTGCAAAAGAACATATGGCTACAAATGTTTGTGAGATGAAGCACAAGTCATAGAAATTAAGGGATTCCTCTTAATGTTTTTAAATTGTTGAAATAAATACTTTTCAGTCTTTATAATATTTAAACAAATTTTACACCTTTGAGGAAATTTAAAAACATATTTATAAGGCAGCAGCCTGAAATTCAGCACATATTCTGCAGCATAAAGAGTCAGAGTAATCATAGCTTTATCTGGGAAATGTAAAATTGATAAAGATTTAGCAATAGTAGGTGATTAAATGAATTAAACTGTGAAACTTCACAGTGGTGTGGCTTCATTAAAAGAATTTTTAGTTATATAACCAAAATGCATAGCCATCATGTGAGAGTTTTAGCAATAATAATGGGCTCAACATCTTAAATTACTTTAATGAATCAGATCTATGCTGAACTGGGTGTCTTAAATATCAGTATCCCTTTGCATGCCTACGTTTCTATGGATTGCTTTACTTGTACCCATCACTTAGCAGCATGAGAGAGTCCCTTCCATCTGTAAAGCTGAAATACCTCCTAGAATGCCTCATTCTCTCTCACTGAGACAAGGTCAAAGCCATAATCAAGACATAACATTTTTTCCTGTTTACATTGACTCGTTATATTTTGCAATGTTCAACTGGTTTATCTGATTGAGAATGATGCCAGGTAACTCCTACTATGGTGAAAATAATTTTTCTTTCTTATTTTTATTTTTTGTCTTCCCGCTATTCTTTCTTCCTTTATGTGGGCAGTTAGGGTCTGCCGGCCGGAAGACCCTAACTGCCCACACTTTAAGACAGCTTTGTGGTCTTTTCTCCAAGAGATCAGCAGCTTTTGATTTGACTAATTTAAAATTCATTACGCTGCCAGATCCTTTGACTACAAACTAGCTTCATATTAGTTTCCATGAGCTTTGCTCTGAGCTTTGCAATATACTTAATTCAAAAAGCTAAATTTGAAGGTTTTAAAGCTTGATCTTTAACAAAGAAACTAATATTCTTACCTTTATTCATGCTGTATTACTTATTAAGACCATATACATACAGGAATCAAAGTTTGAGAAAGAATAGATTCAATATGTAGTCAAAACCAGTAGCCCAAAATGGACATGTATCTGCACACAATAAATCTAAGCTGTGGAACTGTACCATGAAAATTACCTACCATCTATTTCTCCAGCATAGACCTCACCAAACATCATCCAGTAGGGCTGAAATACAATATCTCGTGCCAGAGTCCAAGAAGGAGGCTCCTCTGGTGAAAGGATTGCCTTTCGTGACACTCCAAAACTCAACAGGACTATGGCCATCATGACCACAATATAGAACATGTTTGCTGTCTGGAAGATATTTTTGCATGAAAGAATGAACTGTGTTAATTATATGTAAAGGTGATACACATTTTAGGGAAGAGTACCAATCACTGCTTTTACAAATCAGAATATTAAAACACAGCTAATAATGCTGGAGGAAATAAAAATATTTTATTTCTATGACCTGGACTACCCAAGTACTTTATAGAGGCTAATGTCATCCTGGACCAAAAAACTCCCCAAATACTACTTCCCTCTCAAATCCCTCTTCAGATCTTAAGCAAGATTTCAAAAATGCAGAGACCTTATGACAGTGCTTTTCCTCAATGGTATTTCTTCCAAATTGAGAGCAAGGAATAACAGTAAAAATTATTTTGCCTTCTACCACTGAATCAGAATTATTATGCAAGGCAGAATATAAAAGTATTAATAAGGTAGTTCCCAATAACCAAGAGAAATTACAGTGGGAATCTGCAGATGTCCCCCAAGACTAGGCAGCAGTTAAGCAGCAGTTCTTCTACCAAAAGACAAAAAAAAACCAACTTTGATCTCAGAGAAATTTTGCCTGCTAAAATGGGGTATAATTATTTGAATCAAAATGTAAAATAATAATGAGACAGTTTCCAAGAGCAAGGGGAATTACCTATAGTAGTGAGTCCATCTGTAAGAGACAGTGATTTTTCTCTCTCCTATTATCAATCTGGATCAGACACTCAACTCAAATGCAACCCTTCTCTAAGCAAAAATCATTTTTGTGAATAAATTCAAATAATTAATAAATTCAAGAGGACTGAAGTCTGATTATGGTCAACTCACAAACAGAAAAAGACATGGTACTTTCAGGTAATACATTCACCACAAATTATTAGGTGACCTCTCCTTTGACTATCATTCTTTTCTGTCACTTTAACCTCTACACTTTCCACAACAGATGCCTTAACTGCAAAAATACTGCTCCAAAGCATAATACTTACCATTTTCCCAATCATTGTCAGGTATGGGCCAGCATGCTGATTCACAGCAAAAAGATCAAGAAGACGAGCATACCAAAATATTATATCCAAGCAGTAAAGTAGCCTTCCTGCAGTCTGAACAGGGGGATTGGACCAGCGCAAGACAAAACCAATCATAAACAGGATGATAGCTATAGTATCAGTAAAATTCCAGTATTCATAAATCCACACCTTCACTTTTTGGTGGAATTTTCCAGGTTCTGAGATAAAAACCTGAGTAGAAAGTGGAAAAAAACCCAAAAAAAACAACAAACCAAAAAAAACCCAAACCAAACCAAAACAAAACAAAACAAAAAAAAAAAAAAAAAAGAAAAAACCCACAGTGAAATTCCATTAAAATCACAGGTGCATTAATTTATTCTGCTTGGACTGCTTCATAATATTTGGGAATGTATAATTTTTTAAAATTTTCTCTTTTTTTGCAGGCCTGTGTACTGCATATTGCCATTCACTGTTCACTGAGGCTTCCTAAGAAGAAAAGAGCATCCACTATAGAACTCTTGCACATACGTATCATTATAAATTAACAAGCATTTTCTAGAGGAATGGTCATGACCTGTAATAGCCCTTTCAAAATCTCCTAAGTCATGGAAAGTACTAACCTAACCTTGCTGATGGGAAAGTAACTAATGCCTTTTATTTCAGACTGAAAATACAATGAAAGTTCCTTGTAATCCATCAAGGACATGCTAAAAAAAGGAGTGCTCACAACTAGTAAGGTAAAGAATGAAATGTTCACTCTTTGAACTGTGAGGTGCCCCAAAGGGATTTTAAGCTTCACTGAGCAAATGTGTGAAGTGGAATCTTAGAGAGGCCATAAATAAAACCTTTGCACATTGCACAAGTGAGGCCAATTATGCTATGCTATGTCAGATCACACAGATAAGTACCAAACAAAGGAGAGATTTTGAAATGTCACGCCCTGATGCTGCAAGCATTTACACATATGACCACGTTAATGTAAACAAGTGATCCTACTCAATTCAGCTGGAGTAACTCACATGAGGAACTAGTTCCAGGATCAGGGCCTAAGGCTTTAACAATTAGTTGATTCAATCTAGAGAAATAGAGGTTTGCAGTTATATATAACAAGGCAGCTAATCAGCTGCACATATAAGACATAGTGTCCTACAAAGCCTTTGCCAGCAGACTAGAAGTAGTACATCAATAAAGAAAATCAAGCAGATGGGAATTTCAAAATCTCCCATGAATGCTAATGCTAGAAAGAAGAGCTGATGTTTCCACTGTCCCACCATCAACTTGATGTAACTGTATAACAGTGATTTCCAAACTACTTGCAATTTCACGTTCATTTTTTTTCTCAATTAGACAATCTTTATGTAGATTTTTTCAATTTTATCTCATGCAGCTGCAGAACTTGTATGTTTATCAAAGCTTCAATATATTCCCAGAATTTCTGCTGCCCCTTGAAATCCCTAACCTCTCTCATACTCATGCTGCAGTCTTCTGAGTGATCTGTTGCAATAGCATCCTCCACTCAGAACTGTGATTGGTTTTTATTCCTCTAAAAGTACAGCATTTCAAATGATACATAAAAAACAATTCACACTACTATTGTTTACCATGTGATGATTCTACAGTGAAGATATGTCCAAACATATACAATAATTTGGGAAATACATAACTGCATTTGTCCCTGATGAGAGATTTTGAGTGCAAGTTGTGTTCAAAAGCTTGGATCTAATCAATTGCAAATAATTGTGATTAATTTTGATTATAACATTATATTTTCATTATTAATTGAGCATTAAAAGTAGACGTGTTTTTTTCTAGTTTTGCTTATAGAGGGTCAGTTAGACTTGATGGAGAGCCATAGATTATTCTTTGCATAACTCATATTAATTGATAACTATGTCCACACTTAAGGTAAATATCTAAAGACAAATTCCATATTCTTTATAAGAAATCTAATGGTCCACTCAATAAAGAAACAAATGCCTCCAAATCTCAATTCAGCACAATCACTCTCAAGTGACCTACACATTACCACTTTACACAGAAAAATAGAGATTTAAGGACAAACTTTTAAGATGCATTTTCAAAGCCCAAGTACTGGTCTACGAATATAAGACTTCTCATAAACAAATGCCATGTGTAAATTTTTTTTTCTCTGATAAATTATCTACAAAAAGAATGCAGAATTTGGCATTCACTAGTTTATGGTATTGTCTGATTTATAATATATGCTCTGAGAAGTGTGAATGGAAAAGCTTACCTCCCTGACTTTTTCAATAGCAGTGCTGAAAATATAAATGATAACAAGCCACTCTTGTGCACTTGGTCTAGGTTCCATCTTCACCAGTACAGTGTAAGTGAAAAGCATGAGAAATGCCATGTATGCCATCTACAAAAAACACATGGTATATAATTCATATGCACAAAAATCTCCAACAAATTTCTGCAAATATATTAACAGGTGATTAGTCTGACTTTATGTATTTAAACTACCGGTGTGCTGTCAGATTTTTGAGGCCAAAATCTTTCCTCCAGTTCTCCAAAGTATTATTTTTATAAGGGAATATCCTTAAATATCATTTGGAAATTGGTGGTGTAGTGCTGAAAAAATGGAAGCAGAAGATGAACTATTGAAGCACACATTCATCTAGGCCCCAAACTCACATATGAGACAGATTACTTTATCTGCACACCACATCTTGAATGTAAAGGCAGTGCTATGCTTTTATTTGAACTTTCTGTAGGAGTGACTCTCAAAGCTACCTGAATCACTGCTGGTTAATCAGTGTGTTCCAAAACACAGGAAGAACAATATCAGGTGGAAAGCATATATTTTAAAGGCACCAGAATACACTATAAACATATCTGAGATAATAGATGAATAAACTATAAAGCAGTTAACCAGACCTGTTAAAAGAGTAACAGTTTATGCACATGGTGGTCTGACCCAACAGGCTGCCTGATCTTAAACATTCTAAGCTCTGCTGACACAGGACTAGTTACTAAAGTTGATTTAATAAATGTGTATTTCTCTCTAGCAAGTATCTCCCATAAATTAATATTCACTCCTTTAGAAACAGTTTCTAAAGAAAGGGCACGAAAATATGTCACATATTTGAAGTGTTTAAAGCCAACTTCAACTGTAACTCTACATATGCAGTTAACCACCATAAAAAGCTGTGCTTGGATATTTCTTTAGTCCCTTTATTTTTTATTTTTTTTTTTAATGTAGCTGCATTATTTAGCAGAAAAGTCTTTAAATTTAATTGTGAAAGAAATATTCGAATATCTTCTGATCCACCCCCACCACTAAGTGGCTTCAAGTCCATGCTAGGCAAAGTAAAAGCAGTATCAAAAGCAGGTATTCGAAGCATCAGAGGTGGGTTTTGGTACTCTCAGTTCTACTGTGATAACCAACCGTGTGAAACCAGAACTTGACAATTGGTGCATTGTAGAACTCATAAATTTTTCTTGTGCCAGGCAGGTTTCCTTGTCCACCATCTGCTTGGCTTTCATCAAACTTCTGAGCAACATTCTCCACATCATAATCTTTCTTTAAAAAGAAAACAGCATTTTAAAAGTAGTAAAACATGGTCTATAATTGCAAAGATTGTGTCATGTTAGACAGAAGACAGGGACAGATGTTTAAGTTTTGTTCTGAATATACAAAACATTACTGTAGCTTGATTTTGTCTGGTTACAACCATCTCATTTGCTATAATTAACATGCACACCTTTCCACTGTAAATACTCTTTTAAAGTTTTCTCTTATGACTACAGGGCGTAGACTGGGTGTCAGCAGATCTGAATGCAATCCTCTTTATGCCACACATTTCTTTAAGTCTTTAAGCAAAGTCACTTAATCACTCTGAGTCTCACTTTCCCCATCTGTGAGACACAAATAACAAGTCCCAGTATGACATAACTGTGTTAGCTAGAACTTCACTGCCAACTGTGGCACATTCTGAAATAAGGGAATAAGCATCACATTTGCACTTATGTATAAAGATGCACAGCAGATGTCAAGACAGTTAAATAATTAGATTCTACAGAATCTAATTGCTATTTTTGATGTATTATATGCCTGATTAGAATATAAGGATAAAATAAGCACTCTCTTACAAATACTTGCCTACAGAAAACATAGGTATCTATTATCTTCAGTAAAATAAAAGCAAAATGAAAGAAAAAAAGCAAACACACTTGATTCTTTATCCAAAGTCTGACATTTGTCCAAGCACCCATCTGAAAGTACAAGTGCCTGATTGCCGCTGAAGCCTAAGAGCTGCAGAAACACAACAGTGGGCAACTGACAAAACCAGAAGGTGCTGAAAGGAATTTTCATAGATGAAGGAGAGAGGTCTGGGAGAAATATAAATAACTAATAGGTGGGCAAAGCTGAGAGAACCAAACTACCTTGTTCAGTTTTGTTTCAATGCTGGCCAATTGCCTTGTCTAATAGAATGCTAAAACTTACTTCTACTAGACATCTGAAGTATAGTACTTTCTTGTGATGCACTTATTCCTACTACACAACATTTTCTTGTGTCATCAGGGGAATGTTGGGTTTTTTTTTCGTAACATTGAATTCAGAAAAAAACAAGAGAATTTGATACACACAATAATCCCAATGTGTTACATCACATCCTCCAAGGTGAAAGATTTGTCCCATGAAAGAGTCCAGTTCCTAGCTGCAGAAGGTCACTGGAATTTATGACTGTCTGTGAAAGATGCTCTATATGGCACATGCATACTGTTGAAATTTTCTGTATATTTTTCTATAACATTTTAAATACCAGAATATATTAAAAAAAAAAAAAAAAAAGTAACTCTGCCTTTTGTTTTAAGCAACACTCTACATCAGATAAAGTCAGAAGTTAAACTTTGCTAGTGCAGGAAGGAGGCAGCCCTGTCTAGAGGCAGGTCTGAAAAGTGCTTACATATTTTGCTGTGTTTCTTTCTATCAGATTGCAGGGTGGTCCTGCTTCAAATAATTATAACTGGCCTGTCCTCTGTGTCAGAACTGTTAGCCAACCACATAAAAAGCATTTTTGAAGTGACTATGTTAGACAGGAGACAACAGCCTCGAGCATTTTTCTGCATCAGAGAAAGAAAACACAATCAGAGAGAGAAAACACAATGGCATTGACAGGCATACCATGCTGCTCCAAAAACCCTCAATGGTAATTCACTCTCTTTTATTTTACACAAATTGAAAGTTAAATGAGAAAGCCCCAAGCAATCTGAAATGCATATCTGCTCTAAGATAAGCAGACCAGAGCAATAAAGACAGCTCTCACTTGACAATCCTATTGGCATTGAATGGTGAGCGCCTCACCAACATTTACACTTTTGGATGGAAATTCTCCTGTCTGCTCTCTACCTTAGTCAGAAAACTTTTGGAAATTTTCCATTCAAGGAACATTTTGTGGAAAATGAGAAAAAGAAAGGACAGGCAATTCTGCTTAACAGAAGTCTGGGGGAATTCAGATCTTAAAAGGCCAAGACTTCACCTATGCTGAAGACACACCAGAGACAGGCCTAAGAAGGACTTTTGCGCAACTACAGGTCCCTGCAGGGTGTTTCACGACTCAGTTCAGGTGACTAAACCAAAAACAGTGCTTCTCTTGTGCTTTAAATGTTACCTCTGCTAGGCTCAAGCAATGCAGAAGCAGAAATACCCTGTATTTTGAAAAGGATGGAAGGAGCTAGGCTTCTGGAAGGGATATGATGTAATTCAGGAAACAAAATCTGACGGAGGGACTAGGAGCGAAGGATAACCAGGGAGCCAGAAACAGGTTGCAGCTGAGATCAAACCTCTACCTCTTGAGAACTGGGTCCAGACACTTCCAGCTGGTTACCTTCTCCTCACTCCAGGATTATAATAGGGTAAACAGACAGACCCTGAGACACAAATAACTGTTCATCACAGACTAACCAGAGACAAGGCATCTTTAGAGCTGGTTGGGTTCTGATCTCCATGATACCATGTGAACTGGTGGAAGTCCTGAGACTGAGGCACATGAGACATTTCTGCCTTGTTTTTAAACTCCAGCATTAAGATGGTGGGAGGGAGAAGAATACTCATAATGACCTAAAAGAGAGACACAAGATTCAGGAAATTAATTCAGCAGTGACAGCATAGACCTGCAGCCATTGTCAGCCATCCACAGTCCCCGCACAAACTCAGTGCAATTCCACTGGCCTTGCAGGGAGCCACTTGTTCAAGAAATCGTTCAGGGAATCTCCATATCACACTCTTACAAACTCTGAAGAAGCGTGTTGCTCTTGAGTATCTTGAAGCTTTGAAGAGTGTCATGGTATGGGGGAATACTTTAGATACTGCTCCCTAGGTCTGGAGGACATTCCTCCCATCAGCAGCTCCGATGGAGAACCAGCAATGCAAGGCAGTGAGAACAGGTGGGGAGAGACTGAGGTGTGCTGAGAGAATGGGAAGAGCAAAGAAAAACCCTCACAAAACGCATTCACCTAATACCATCCCACAGCTGCTTCTGCAAAGCAGTATAACAGAAGCAAGTACTGATTCCCTTCACGACTTTCTTTTCTCAACCAGATGAGCATATTCCAATCCATGCTTAAGCACATCTGTCTGAAGGTGCATTACACACATTCATAACCAGAAAAACGTGTACAAATCATCTAAACAGAATCTAAATGCTCAGAAAAAGCTAGAGCAATGTTACCTTAAACCAGGAGTTCTTCCGCATCTTCAGACGTCCCATCCACATATCAGTCAGCAACATCTGTGTGCAAGTATGGGATACAAAAGGACGCAGTCCTACGGACACCGCTAATTTTAAGCAAGTTGAGTTGCTCCAGTTTTTTAGTTCATAGGTGAGCAACTTCATGGCCATCTGCTCATTTTGTTTGAATGCTTTCTCCAGCACATCTAAGGCAAGCTGCCCAAATTCCCTAGAGCAGAAAGGAACTGTTAATATATCAGTCAAAACTCAGAATCACAGCTGCAAAGAGTTTGGTTTGAAAACTCCATTAACTAAAGTTCTGCTAACAACCTCAGTAAGTCTGCCTTTTCCCATTTTCCCAACTGCTTTATCAATATATTTAGTGAAAAATAATTTGGGGAATAAATCTACCTATTTATAGTCTTAATCACAAGGTTCAAGGTCATCCTGTTTTCTATTTTATTTGTTCTGTTCTTAATCTTACTCAGTGATCAAAATGGACCCTATGAAGTTCTGTGTGTTTCCTTCAACAACAGACTCATCACCACTGTGGGCAAGCATTGCAGGCAGTTGTAAAAGCCTCTTCTTTTACACAGGCTCTTAAACAACTCTGTAGAGAAGACTCCTCAAGGAAGATACACCTTCCTTTAAATTAAGTTTTGAAGTTGCATGCAAAACCAGACAGCACATCTTATTGTACTCTGAATCTGAGGCATGATGTCTACAGAGCATACAATATGTCATTAACAAGAAAAACTACCAGAAAATTCTAACATAAAACTGTAAACCTGAATAAAATTCTTGATCTACTTCAGTTTTTATTCACTTGGTTATTTCAGCATACATTTTTCTTTAGGTTCTACACAGAGCAGGATTAAAGTACTGATTTTAGTTTTCTCATTACCATATGTTACAGATGTGAAAAGAATGTGCCATGCGGCTTTTTAACAAGTTGAACCTGAAGGAAAGCAGTAAGGGAAATTTCAGTCTTCCACTTGACCATGTGGCAGACAGTAGGGCATGCATTTGTCAACTATATTTTAATTTTCAAATATGCAACTAGATAATATGCTAATAGTTTTCCTTTAACTCTCAGTCAGACTGCACACCAATACATAGATCCGTTATATAATATGAACAGGGGGCTACTGAAAGTATTTCTTTTACAGTCCATAATCCATGGCACCAGTAATCTTACAACCTCTTACTGAATTAGGAAAATATCGAACCATTCTAAGCACTGCAGAACTTTATTAACTGAGGTGAAGGGAGAACTCATACTTTGAGTACTTCTTGAGTTCTTCTGAAGTGTCATCCACCATGTTGCTCTGTTTAGCTTCACGTGCCATTGCCCTGTACAGTTTACAAGCCACAACAGCTTTGACCATGGCTTCCTCTCCATGCTGCCAGAAGAACATTGCCATCTTCTGCCTTTTCATTAATACTGCCCAAACCAGGAGGTCATTATAGGGGTAGATAAAGCCAGATGACTCATAGTTCTCTGCCAAGTTTATGTCATCTTTTGATTTCTTCTTACACTTATGGAAAGCAGTGGATCTTTCCTATAAATTTGTTTAAAACAAAAGAAAGAAGAACACAATGAATGTTTGAGGTTCAGATTCATGTAAATAAAACTACACATAAATATGAATTGCAAGTAGCAAGCTATTTTATCATTATATACATTTAAGTCATAAACCACAACTAGGATCCAATGTTTCTTAACAATGCTAAGAAACTGGTAACATTAGTGGAGGTAAAACACTCCTTGCTCTGTACACATGCCATTTATAGCCTCCCCTTACAGTGCTGGGCAGCCTGCAAACCCTGTGATACCAAGATCCTACCTTGACTCTTTTCTTGTACTTCTGTCATGATAGAAGAAAAAGTGATCAGTAGGCTGAAATGTAAACCATGGACCTGTGGTACTTAACAGAATGTTTTTACTAACTACCACACTTGTAATGTTAACTTGCTATACATCTGTGTCTGGACATTTCCGCATTAAAGGCAAAGAAAAAGTATTACTGGTATAAGCAAGGGTGTCTCAGTGCTATAATGGGTTCATTTTGGCTCAGACTAATTCCAATAAAGCCATTTAGATTAATTATCTTTATTCTTAGATACATCACATTTTCTCTGTCAGATACATGTATGTGGTGATATTTGCTCTTCTATCATTCTTCCTTTGAAAGAAAATACTGTCATCATTTTCCAGATATCTGAACTATATCTCTTCTTAGCAGGCTTACTGTAGGTACTTTAATAAGCAAGCATGGGAAAACATCAGGAAAGTCAGAGAATTCCTACTGATGCTTCCAAATACTAAGAGTTTTTACCTATACCTGATGTTCAGAAATTTGGTGGTACCCAATTTAATTTCCGTGAATGAAAGCCCTTAGCTACAAATGGATGGAAGTTAAAACATGGCACGGGAATCTGAGCTTGATTTCAACAATAAAACGGAAAGGTTTATACTTCATGAACAGTGAGCAGTAAAATGTTGCTTCCACTGGAATTTAAGTAGAATTATGATAACTAAGTCTGACCAACATATGTCTAAAATTTCTCAATACAATGACTAGCAGCTTAATATATCCTAAGAAAAGTCTAGAATAAGCAATTATATTACCTTGTATTTGTAAGGCTGTGCTGTTCTGAAGAACTGAGAGTGCAAAGTACTTTCAGCAGATCCCATTCTGCTACCTGTCTGATTACTCTGATGAAGGGAATGAGACAGGCTCTGAGAAAAGCTGGAGAGCACTCTCTAGATCCAAAAGCATACCATAAAAGACAAGGAGAGAAATGCAAATTAGAGATGAAGTTTGCCCGTGCTTATCTCTGATTGCAATGGCACCTGTAGAAATGGATGTCATTCAAACCCTAGTGAGTCAGCAGTCGCTGTAACTACCATTGTAGCTTACACCATCAAGGGAAAACCAGCCTGTTTCACATCTGATTTTTAAAAAAATCCTTTTTTTCTGAACCTCTAAATTCAAAAGACTGTTTTCCCCAAATGCACCCACCAAGTACAACCACAACAGGACTTGCAATCAAAGTGGGATCACCCGACCTGGAAGCTCTTCCAAGTGCTTACCCTTATGAAAAGTGTCATAAACCGTTTAAAGCCAGCTCTCTGAACTTTTTTCTCTATTGGAGAGTATTGCCTTCAAAGGATGGCACATCTAGCATCCTTGGGCATTTTGTACAGTGTTGACTGAGAGGGAAGAATGCTACCAGTTGAATCACTAATACTTTTTCCTGTGGTTCCTAGTTACATGATCTTGTGTTTTCACCCATCCCCTTTAAGGCCTTACTTCATAAGAACACAGTGAAGAGCGTTACAAATGCTCAAATATCTCTTTTCAAGCATTTTATTAAACCACTGACACACAGAAACCTCTGTCTCTGTGTTTCTACACACTCCAAGTAAGAGTTTTCATTATTTCTGCATTCTTATTTTCCCTGATCAACCATTAGTCTTGAAAAAAGTATATGGGGATGAAAAGTTTATTTTTTAACATGTGGAAGTACTTCTATTCCAAAAAACAGGGATAATTCTTCTCTTCGTGTGATGTTGGGAATTATATAATTTATTGAGAAGTTTAGGCTGTTTTCAAGTTACTCATTTTGGAAAGCCAAGAGGGAAAATTGAAGTTCTAGTATGTTTGCACACTGCTGTTCTGTCACAGTTTTGTTTGTAGAGCTGATGCTACTGATACGCAGACATGGCAAAATGCTATGCCATAGAGTGAAGCACCTTAAGCATCTAGGAGGTGCAGAACAGCATGCACATCCAAGAACAAAATTCTGCCTGCACAAAGCCACTGCACCGTGGGTGCAGCCTGACACATCCAGTGCAAGACTTCCCCCATGATGATCACAGTGTCATGGAAAAAACTCTACCAGGCAAACACAGCTCAGTGGTCTGGTGTGCTGGTTTTGGCTGGGGTAGTTAATGTTCTCTACAGTAACTAGTATGGGGCTATGTTACATGCTTGTGCTGAACGCACCGTGGATAATATAGGGATGTTTTCAATACTGAGGAGCAGCACTTACGCACAGTCAAGGCCTTTTCTGCCTCTCACATCACTCCATCAGTGAGAAGGATGGGGGTGCAGAAGAATTTGTGAGGGAACACAGCTGGGACAGCTGATCCCTACTGTTCAAAGGGATATTCCATACCATATGATGTCATTCTTCGCATATAAAGCTAGGGGGAAAATAATGAAGGTGGGGACATTCAGAGTGATAGAATTTCTCTTCTCAAGTAACTGTTACATGTGATGGAACCCTGCTTTCCTGGAGATGGCTGAACATCTGCCTGCTAATGGGAAGTGGTGAACTAATTCCCTTTTTATTCTCTACCCCCCCCCACTGGGTGGAGTGAGTGAGTGGCTGGGTGGGGCTTAGTTACCAGATGGGGTTAAACCATGACACCTGGGCAGGAAGATGTATGACTTGCACTGAACTATTCTAAAACATAAGACATTTGCTCAAAACCTGGGCCAGGGATCTCCCTTTTGCTCCTAACTATGCCATGCTGACATGCTCCAAGTCTAGTTCAGTGCCTACTGAATTCAGTATTTCTGTGATGTTGTTCAAGTTGAAAGAACAGAAACATGTTAACTTGTTCAGAAAAGGGAAAACAGTGGTAGGCACAGCCTTGTCGATCTTTATTGATGGATGACAGAGAACACAACCTGGCTTCCAGACACAAGGGTAAATTTAGTAAACTAATAGTTAATTTAAGAATCACCAGTGGTCTTGCAGGGCAGGAAATAATCTGGGGAGAGATTTCTCTGTTTTAGTTGCAACCTCGGGCAAGCATAGCATACATTCAACTGATGCTCTTCAGACAAGCCACAATGACAACCTGAGCTATATTCAGGTGTCACATTCTGACTTTTCTTGTTGACCAGTGGTAGCCATTTCACAGAAGTTACCTTGTGTTTTCTGTACAGATTGTTGTAGAGAATTCGGAAATGCTTCCTTGTGTAGCTACTCCGATAAGCTCCACCAAGGAGGTATTCTATCACCAGCCCAATATCAATCAGTGATATCTTGTAATCCAAGGAAAGCGTACTCTAAAACACAAAATGTCACAAGCATTTCATGGTGCTGTTATATGCAACATTCAACTATGTCAGAGCTCTACTACTATGAGAGGAGTCTGGAAATAGGTGCAACTGAGAGGTCCTGCACATGTCAGGAAAGTGTACACATTAATTTTTAAAATATTTTTAAATCCATGGTCACACCACTCTGGTGACTAGCTACTGTGTTACCGTATTTAATAAGACTGCAATTGCACAACCCGTTCACAGAGCACTTACGCATACTGATGAACAGCTGAGAAGAACAAGGCTTTTCACATTTTAGACCTGTGACAGCCAGTCCCAATGAGTTTAGCTTACCTAACAGTGTAGAAAATTTTGAAGCTGTGCACCTGTTTTCTAACTAAAATCCACTATTCTTTTTCAGATGCCAAACTCTTCCCTTCAGATCACACCCTGAGTTTTCCCAGAGTGTCCTGACATGCAACCAGGCCATAGGTTTTAGGAGAGGGATCATACCAAGGTGCAAATCACTTCAGTATTAGTGAGAAAGACAGATATCTCAGCCTAGAAAAATTCAATGTATTTTCAACACTGGGATCTTCCAGATCTATCACATCCATTAGACCTCAAATATGTCCATTAGCATAGGAAAACACAGAAAATAGCTTGCTATGGAGACTGGAATAACCTACGCCTACAGAATCATTAACAGGATTGACATGAATGTCACCCACAATAAGAAAATCATACCAGAAATCGCTCTTCTCAAGACAGAACTCTTCTCACCACAGAACTCTGCAGTCAGACTTACCATTTTATTTTATCTTAGCATTCCTACCCTGGAAAGAATTTGCCAATTAATCTAGCTTTGGATCTAGGAAACTCCTGCAATGGAGACTATTCAGAAAGAACAACTCTTCCCTTCCTTGCTAAGCAGTGCTGTGAGGTACTGATAACAGAAACACAAAATAAACCGACTGTGTAGCTAAATAACAAGGCTGACACTAAACTACTAACAGAGCCAGTGCTCCATGACGTAGTCATCCACTGCCACCTTCTGTTCTCCTAGGCAATGCAGCACATTAATATCATATCTTGTCACGGTATCTTTTTGTTACTGCTCAACGAGGAAAGAGTTTTTTTAGCTTTAGGGGAAGAAAAGAAAACCTTAAAGCAATGGGCATAATTACTGCACTAATTCACCAAGTCTTTTGTACATATGACATATGTACATATGACACTTTATTAACTTGAGAAAAAAAAGTCTGATCTACATGAACTGCTTGGCTTTGAAATTAAGGGACCAGACCCTTGAGAGCATTCAGTAATAGTACACTAGTTAATTGCTTAGGGGGATGGATGGGATAAAGATAAAACCGTTTGCTAGATATAGGAGCATAGTAGTGAACCCATCAATTCTATTGCTAAAATTCCTCTGTATTCATAGAATGGTTTGGGTTGGAAAGGATCTTAAAGATTGTCTATTTCCAACTCCCCTGTCATGGGCAGGGATACCTACCACTAGACCAGGTTGCTCAAAGCCCCACTCAACCTAGCCTTAAATGCTTCCATGCAGGGGGCACCCATAACTTCTCTAGGCAACCTGTACTACCTAACAGCAGCATGCCAGTGGACACAAAAGTTCTAAGCTACCATTTTTGCTCCCCAGCCTTTCCTGTATCTATTACCTGTTTCACATCTCGAACTAGGTGATGCAAAAGCAGATTTGATGGTCCTTGTTTCTGTGGTGTGAAAAGAAAAGACAGTAAAAAACCATATCACTCTATATTAAAAAAACAATACAGTAAAAGAAAGCAGCTGGAAAGCAACTTATCTTCAGGATAAGCTACTGTCATTCAGACTCTCCCCACTCAAACTCTTCCCACAAGCATCTGCAAAAACATTTCGATGCCTGTCCGCAACACCTCTACTATCTTAAATCTTGACATATTCTAGAAAGAAGCTGGTATCACTTTCGTTAAACAACACAGGGTTTTCAGCAAGATAAGCATGTATCACATACCAGATTAAAATCAGAACATATTTCTCATGAGATTAAGGTGAGTCCTCAGTCTGGTTCATGTCAATGAATTGAAAATAAAAAGCTGGGGTGACAATCAAAAATCCAACATTACAAAAAAAAAAATTATCAAAAACCTTTTTTTTTTTTTAAATCCTTCTTAGAAATATGGCCTGATTATCAAATTTCTTACGCAAAACAGTATTCTCTCTAGGCAATCTTATCTAAAGTTGTACACTGGGATTTCAAATACTTACTGTGTTGTAGAGTTCTTCCAAACGAGATATGGTAAGAAAACGGTGCATGTTCACTCCATGCTCTATTAACAGCTTCACAAAATCAACACGGTCCAACACTAAAGCATCCAGCATTGCCTGTTCCAAGGCACCAACCTTCACAAGGACAGAGATGATGCAAAAGCTTAGAA
Organism: Ceryle rudis; assembly: GCA_033439905.1. NCBI lineage: Eukaryota > Metazoa > Chordata > Aves > Coraciiformes > Cerylidae > Ceryle > Ceryle rudis. The sequence goes on along the minus strand of JAAGNO010010968.1, from coordinate 26,994 downwards.
AATTATCTTATTTTGGAATAAAATAAAAATAAAACCTAAACAGCTAGGGTTCTCTTTATCACAGTGATTTGTCTTTGCGTATACTTAAGTGCGCAGTACAAAAGAAAAATATGCTGGAGGAAGCATCTGTGTAAAAAATTCAACAGAAAGGAGAAGTAAAACCTGAGTGTCCATAAAGCCAATGTCTGTAGTGACTTATACAAATCTAACTTTACAACCAGACTCTACTACATTCCCTACTCTTGAATTCACTTCAGAAGTTAATGTATGATAATGTAGGGGGTGGAGGGAAGTCTTTCTTTTGTGACACATGACAGAAGTACCATTCTGAGGTACTGTATTTCAAGATCTCTCTATAGACCTTGAAATTCTTCAAAGCAGACTTCTTTTCAAAGTCGAGAGAATGTGCATTAGGATAAACTCTCAAAAAGACACCACAAAGCAGAGCTCTATCTACATCAGTGTCAAAACAGTGAAAGCACTGTACTCACTGCACTTGCACACAGCTCAGCAGAATTTCTACATGCAAAATAGCAATGGAGTTGGACATAGAAGGTTCAAACAAACACATATAAAGAATTTCTACAGAATACATGCACAGAAAACGCAGTGGGGCAAGCAGAATGAGAACACTAGGACACAAATGGGGGATGCACATATTTACATTTGGCAGAAATGATATTAAAAGATGACCAATAACTGTTAAAAATTCTCACATGTGAAAACTTGTGCACTCTTCCTGATTTATTGATATTTCTTCCAGAAATGTCTCAAAGTGACCATCCTTGTATTAGATTTCCTCAAGCAGTCATTCCTTGCACTGGCAGCATGTCTAAAGAGGTTTAGACAGCTGTCTGGTAACTACTAGAATGATATTCTTCACTGTAAAGCCCATTTGAGACCGAGATGACATTTAAGCAGGAACACAGTTACAGCTGGTTACAATCTTTATCTTTTGAACTTTTAGGATCAGAGCTCTAGAAGGAAATGGCCACTATCTGTGCATAATTGTGCATGTTTCCTTAAAACACTGCATTTCCCTGACAATTGCAGGTCTGTCAGAACCTGGTAGTCAGAGGGGTACTTCTTTTTAATTAACAAAGCAATCAAGTCAAAAACAAGCTTTAAAACTGTGCCTGTGCATTTTCTTTTTTTTTTATTATTATTTTTTTCTTCCTTACACTGCATGAAGAAAATACCATTATTTAAGTATTTTTTTTCCTACTTAGAAGAAAAACTTTCAGGAATATACACAATTCTAATTTTTGCTTGGAAAAGCAGCAAGTGATGTAAGGCTTGTTTATTATGAGCTTTTTACATATTACTTGAAGGGGAGAACATACCCATTATTTGAAAATAACTTTTCATTCAAAATGGTGCTAAACAATTGCACTGAAATAGCTATGAACAGGTACATAGATCTTTTTCAAGCATATCAGAAGAAAGGAGCAAGAGCAGGGGGACTGCCAGTGAATCTATAAGGCCAGAGGATGATCAAGTTATAACAGAAACATATGAGGAGATCAGGCTATTGCAGAAATGGTAAATTAATTCATTGCCTCACTGCTCACTACAGACAGAACATGTTAGGAAAGGTCCTACATCAAAGTTGTTCTTTATGGCAGACAAATCTGAGGAACTGTGTCCAATTGAAGTGTCAGTAGAAAAGATAATACAAGCTATCAATAAAGTGGCAGCAAATTGTCAGGACCAGGTGGTATTCAACTAAGATTTTCCAGGGAACTGAAGTGTACCTGAAATCAACCTCTCTAACAGCAAAATGAAAGATGGTAGAAAACATGACAATTGTTAAAGAAGACAGAGGAGTGTACAAATTCTCAAAGTATGGTTTATCAATCAGAACTTTTACAATAAGAGATAGCTGTAATAGCAACATATGTAAATACCGTAGAATAAGAGGAAGCAAGACAGTTATTTTGTAAAATGAAATCAGAACTCTACCAGAATTTTAGCAGGGACAATGAGGGTAAGACTGTGCAATTGATACAGTAAGTTTGTATCCCCACAAAAGCTTTTGATGATGGTGTTCTTGAAGGATGTTTAAACAAGTTAAGCTCTGACAAAGCAAAAAGTCTACCAATTGTTTAACAAATGATCAAATGGTAGGGAAAAGTTTATTAATAGTGATGAGAGACCAATAATAACCCACATACTGAATACTGACCTTAGAATACTTGCTCATGATACAAAAATATTCATGATAATAAAACTAATTGGGAAGAGGTGCAGAAAAATCTGACAATATGGGCTAAGCAGACAAAAAACAAAACAAAACAAAACAGAACAAAAGTTAAGGTGAAATTCCATACTGGTAGATGTGAATTTACCAATTTAGCAGCAGCAGCAGACAGTTCTGTGGCTGGGCTCTAAACTGAGGCAGATGGGGGTGTTCCTGGAGATGGGTAAACCCAAATCAGAGCAGAGAGACCTGACCTGGAGCAGTGAGACACGCCAGGAGCCAACAGCTCTCGCTGACAAGGATGAGGGGCTGACATGGCCAGAGTTCCTACGGAGAAACCCCCTAAGAAGACTGATGGATCCACTCAGACGGACCTGTCCAGGAAGGACACTCCAGCGCAGGCAGCCACTTGCAGCAGGTGCCCAGCCCCTTCTCTTGATGTAAAGGTGAGTACCTGCAGAAGGTGTGTGCAGGCTGAGGATCTGT
>JAAGNO010010967.1:61119-87967 GCA_033439905.1 Ceryle rudis | reverse complement strand
ATCTGCTGGCCACACTTCTTTTGCTGCAGCCCAGGATGTGATTGGCCTTCTGGGCTGCAAGCACACCCTGGCTGCTCATGTCCACCTAAGACACCATATGAGGCTGCTTTTGTCTGTGTTTTTTTCCTTTTTAAAATTTGTTTCTAGGTTATGACCTCTAGGAAGTACTGCAACTACAACCATCAGACTAAATGGGTGTCTGTCTAATTTCCCAGCTACTGCATGGCCCCCATTTGCCTGCCTTAGGTTTAAAATTTCAAAACCATAATGTTTCAAGGGCAAGGTCCTATAGTAAGAGAAAAGTCAGCCTAAAGTACTAGCTACTGGTCATCAGTTACTAGACTTACTTATCTCCTGGCCTGTTTGAAATCTCAGTAGCTACTAAGTCTGGATATAAAGTATAAAGGATAAGAAGAGAATTAGATGTTGCTAAAGAATGAAGAAAATCACCACAAATTTTCCTATTTTCTTAATCTCAGCTATTTCCTCTTAGATAATTTTATTCATATGCCATAGATTTATGGGATATCCAGATAAGAAAGTATTCTGTATGTTCTTTCTTCCACAATGAAAATTACCCTATGAGTCTTCATTTTTTACCCAGTCTGTTACTACACATTATTGAATAGTACCTTTTACAGTATGTGAGCTTAAATGAAAATGTTACTCCCTTACAGGCAACCCAGATACATAACAAAGCTATTAGAGCACAAGGATTACTAGGCATTTTAATATGATACATTGTTAGGCTTCAAACAAAGCCATATGATTTTCATATTCTCAGAAAACCATCCACTGCTCTAAAGTAGTTTTCTCTTACATTATGTAAATTAAATGCAAACTGGTTTATGTATTACTGACTTTTTTATAGAAAATATTAACTTGACTTTGAGGCTTGAAAGCTTTAAAGCAAGACTCAGATTTTTAATGAACATCTTCCATTTCAGTAAGTACTGAAATGACATAACGATTTCTTCAAGAGAAAACAATGAAGTGTCATTCCGTAGTTTCCTCTGTGGATGAAAGGTATCCCTCTATTAGTCATATATCCCACAAGCAAATTAAGATGTCCTTTGATGCCTTTTCAAAAACCAGTCAATTAGCCAGAAAAAATGAAAGGCTATTTTTCTTCTTAAGAAAGGAGGGGTTGCCATGATTTATGCCACTATGAAGTGCCTCTGCCAAAAACTTAATCAGATTGTCAATCTAATCGAGATAACATGGAACCCAATTATATGGAGACCTGAGAATTTGATCAGGGTTCATGACTTAACAGAAAGTCAGTCAGAAATGTGGATATTATATGTTCTTAGCAGTAAATTGCAATATGAAACTCATTGATCATTGTAAGAAATAGTAAAAAACATACACTGATACCAAAAAAGGTGTTCCTATGCTGCTAAAATGGTCTGGAACATTGCTTCAGTTTTTAAATGTATTCAAAGCACAAAACAGGCTATAAAATGTAATTTTAAAAACCAACCAACCAAAGTCCAATAGTTATCAAATAGAAGACCTAAATTAGAATAAATAGAATTAATTAAGCAAGAGCTCTTCAGCAAAAGTCTTGAAAACATTTCTCAAATTATGTAAGAAATGCACGAGACAAGCATTGTCAGAAAACTGAATCTCATTGTGGAAAGCAATATATTCTAGCCAGCAAATCTTGAAAAGATGTTTTGCAGAAAATCACAGCACACTACAGTTTAACAACTCTGACCAAAAAAATCTCATTGCATATTAGTAGAATATTAATGTTAAAATAATTTAGACTGACACATTCTCTAAAATAGTAGTGAAAAAATCTCAGATGGATTAAAATAATCTTTTTTACACTAATATTGCTCTAAGAAAAATAAAAGATAATTTTGAGAACACTTCCTTCTGCCTCTGCTTTGTTATTTTTGTATTTCTATTTTTAGTATGAAAAATTTTCCTGGAGCACTATTCCTGGTGGAGAGTGGGGAGAGTTGTGGAAGGAGAGCAAATAAATTGCATTTTTGTCAAAATGATGAACAGTTTTTCCAATTTAATTATTTAATTGCTCATTCCTTGACATCAAAACTGCAACTAAATTTATACTATGCCCTTTCCCCTTATACAGATAATCTTAAATATGGACAAGCACAGAACAGCTCTGTGTCCAGCACCGACTGGCAGAAGGGATCAGGTTCTGTAAGCTCCTACAACAAAACCCAAAATAACAGCTTCAACTCCCTCTCAGAATCCTACCAAAATTAACTACTAGGCTTTCAGAAAAGATGGAAATCTTGCAAATTTACAGGAGAAGAAGAAGATGAAACATGAAGGATTAATTTGGGAAGATGAGTAGCAAACCCAGCAGTTGCAGAGCATGCCAACTGGGCCAGCTGCCTTCTCTCAGCTCTCAGTGACTATTAAGTTATAGCCACCACCTTACACTCAATTTACAGTGCATTGTCACAGTGTGGATGAGTTCAGCTGCTGAGAAAGTTGATGACCTTCACAAGAAGTTTATGCATATTAGAAGTCTACTTTTTCATTGGAGTGATTACAGCCCCCCTCCTGACTTAAGGGATCTTCTCCAACATCCTCTGGTCCTTTCAGTACTCTCCACTAATTTATATTTCTTGCCTCAGCTGATCATCACAACAAGCTGTTCTCTTAGCACTGTCACCTCACAGACCGGCCATCCTGCCTGGAAATAGCCAATGACTGGCTGATGTTCAGTCAGATCCTCTTTCAAAGCAGCTCTTTTTAGAGGGGAACCTGTGGCCCATGTAGCCCTCAATGAATATTTGCAACAGAGGAAAACCACTAGTTAAACCCTTCCCTTCCTTCTCGACTTCTACAGGATTTCTTCTCCCCAGTAATGAAAATTACAGCTGAGGGTGCTGTATTGCTTTGTATACAGTCCCATTCTCCCTCCATCAGCAAGAATTATTTCCACCCAGGTTTCTTCCCCCCCCTCACTATTTCCTTAATCTTTTGGTATTTTTGAACAAAAGTAATAAGAAAAGTCCTCTCTAACATGCTAAGAAGATCAGACACATCTAGTGCCCCTCCTTTTCCAGTGGTTGAAAGCACACTGGGCTTTCTGAGGGAGCTTCTGGCTAGCCAGTATTCTCAGAAAATGTAGGGTTGCTTTTCTGTCAGATCACAAGGGAATGTTATAGCTGAGATTATTGCTTTAACTCATGAAACGCACAAGAACATTTAGACAGATACTCAAGCAAAGTAATTTGTAGCTGACCTGAAGTGTCTAAGCAGAAGCACAGGCTAAAGCTATAGACAATGAAGAAAAGGAGCTGTCTCCAGCAGGTCAAGCAAAGGATGTAAATTATGAGCTATTTGGCCTCTAGAGGTATTTACTCTTCTCCCTAGACTATATATAAATTTGGAGCTCATCAGCTCTGTAAGACATGTAAAAGACATGAACAATAGCAGCAACCCGTGCAGTCCATATCCTGTGATGTGTTTGCACCAGATGGTTGTGCAGTTCTCCAGACAGATGTGAGCTGGGTCTGTGCATAGTAATGGTAAGAGTGTTCCCCCTGCAACACGGACCGAGTGATTATATACCAGCAAGGCCTAGGAAGGCAGAAAACCAAGAAGAACTCCATTATTAGGATTTCCAATGTTTAACTTAAACTTTTAATTTTATTTAATTGAAGTGTATGCACAATCTCTAGGGCTGAGATAAGAGTACAGGAAATACTTTAAATCACTAAATGGCATGACTAAGAGTCAAATGAAATGCAGAGCAGTTCAATACATCTGGACAGCTTTTCCTTTCAGGGTCTTGGTGATACTATAACACAGCATGAAACTTTGTCCTATTAAAACTAGATTCTCCACACACCACATAAGTTCATTTCAAAAATTTACAGTACCTCCCCTCTTCCCCAGATACCTGCAGACAGTGAATGAAACAAACGTGCCTTTGACACTTATTCTTAAGGCCTACATGTTTTTTAAGGGTGATTTAGTTTTAATTTAAATTAAGAAAAATCTTGTTTCACATATATTTTCTTCTAGTATCATCAGTCAACATTTATCTGGAATTAAAATCAATTGATCCTTCTTATTTTATGTTTTGATTACTTACCTAGAAGAAAGAGAGGTAGAGCTGAAAACACATTGTACATGAATTGCATTGGAACCTGGTGACAGCATAACAAAGGCATTGGAGTAGTAAACCCCAGAGTTATTTAGGGATATCTGAACACAAGAGGAATATTAAGGTAGAGTACATTCTCAAAATACTGCACAAACATTTCCATCTCCGGATTTTTTTCCAGTTGAGTGTTATACAGACTGATCAAATATTCTTTGTTGTTTTAAGACTTTAGTGCATATGCTACAATCAAAGTATATGACAGGACCAGGTAGGTGAAGAATATGATGAACGGTGTAATAATTAGAACTTTGTTCTGGTTTTCCATCAAATTAGTCAGCTGAATGTGACTATTCCATTCACAATTACTCAGTGAATCATCTCTAGCAAGAAATTCTAGGTTATTAATGAAAGTCACAAACTATTTACAGTTAAACACTATGAAACAAACCATTTAGTTCACAAGCTACTGAGCCTGTTTCTGGAATGAACTATCAATACTTGCAAACAGTAGGACCACTTGAAGACATTACTTAAGCTTAGGAGCATAAAGTAGTCTGTAGAGATCAATGTTTTAAAGAGACAGTAAAATGAATTGCTCTACATGAGGCAATTCAATACATGTTCCTTATAAAGAATAAGAATGAAAAATGGAGTCTAAGCAACAGCAGCAGTTACTTTCTAGAGCTATTCCTCTGTTTGCAAAAATCCCTTTCCTGTTTGGTATCTCAGATTATTCAGTTTACCCAATCAGTTCACAGAACGGTTTCATTTGTCTTTATTTTGTTTCAGTCCAGCTACAAGTGTTCATTATGGTCGTTACTTGTACAACAGCAGCAATTTAATCTTTGGATTTAATAAACCTGTTGGTGATATGGACAGCAGGGTCAAGTGCACCCTCAGCAAGTTTGCGGATGACACCAAACTGTGTGGTGCGGTCAACATGCTAGAGGGAAGGGATACCATCCAGAAGGACATGGATGAGCTTGAGAAGTGGCCCATGCCAACCTCTTGAAGTTCAACAAGGCCAAGTGAAAGGTCCTGCACCTGGATTGGGCAAATCTCAAGCACAAATACAGGCTGGGTGGAATATGGATTGAGAGTATTCCTGAGGAGAAAGACTCGGGGGTGTTGATTGATGAAAAGCTTAACATTAGCCAACAATGTGCAAGCACAGCCCAGAAGGCCAACCATATCCTGGGCTGCATCGGAAGAAGCATGGCCAGCACAAGGAAGTGATTCTCCCTGTCTATTCCTCTCTCATGAGACTCCTGGTGTACCTGGAGTACTGTGTCCAGCTCTGGAGCCCCCAGTACAAGAAGGGCCAATACAATAGGAGAGGACCATAAAGATGACCAGAGGACTGCGAAACCTCTCCTACAAGGACAGGTTGAGAGAGTTGTGGCTGTTCAGCCTGGAAAAAAGAAGGCTCTGGGGAAACCTTATTGCAGTGGATTGAACAGGTGTAACATGCAGATTTGGACTCAAGAAAAAATGTAAGGAAATTACATGGAAACTGCTTCCTTAAATAGAAAAATATACTGGAAGAAACCAATATACTCTTCATTGGCTTCCAATTTAATTCTGATGCCAAGTCAAGATGATTAGACAAAAAAATAACAGTTCCACAAAATCAGCGAAGTGAGCAAATGAATGGAACTGGGTTAGCAAACATTGTCTTGCTTTCATTGCACATGATTTTCTCTTGTCTACAGGCTTGTGAAATCACAATTTATTTGTAGTACTTCACTTGTTCTCCATTAATTTTTTTGAAGATTAAATAAAAATGGACTTGTAATACCAAGCACAGTGAAAGTGACACAGATCCACAATCAGACCACAATAAGAGCCACTGAGTTTTTTACCAATACAAAAAACAAAACAAAACAAAACAAAAGAAAAACCCAACCAACCCCCCCCCCCCCCTAAAAAAAAAACGGATGGAAGAATGAGATGATGTTCTCAACAGACAAAGCTTTTGATTTATTTCTTTAATTGATTTTTATAACAGCTGCATTGGAAAAAAAAAAAAAAAAGAAAAAAACCAACAAAATAAAATACCTAAGAGTAGAGTTTCTCTCACTCTTTCACCCAACACTAAGGTGTAAATCAAAACTGGTTTCTGCTTCCCAATCTCATAGTTTCAAAAAGAGTAGATTGGGACTTTGCTCAAAGATGAAAGGTTGAAACTTTTGCTAAACAGCTTGAGTTAGATAGCTGTTAGAAAAGTAAAGGAAAGATACGCTAGTGTTTCATCCCCTGCTTGCCACAACATACACGAATCTGTGTTTATCATACATTCCTATAAAACAGGTTTTAAACTCCTAATATCAATATCGATCAGCTTATTTTTCATGTCTCCCTACATTGAGGGTAAGACTGAAATACTGAACTTTAGTTCAAAGTAAAAAAATTGCATTTTTGGATGTGCATACTTTTTCTATGTATGCACACTTTTTTTCTTAACAGCTTCCATCAATTAAAATCATGTAGACTTATTGGAGACCAGCTGTTCTCATTTGTTATGCTTCACTAGACAGGGACTCTGTGATTAACGGTCCTTGTTTTTCTTCAATCTGTAGTCTCTCCTCTCTTCCTGCTCATGTACTGTTTAATGAGATAATCTTAACACTGACATTACTAGCTCTATTTCTGATTTACTGGAATAATGCCCAGAGTTTATTGCGACAGAAGGAAAAGAATCCTAAATCATTGCATTGGCTTCTGCTTGACATTGACATGTGCCTGGGCAGGAAAGGGGTGGTGTGGTTTCCAAGAACCAGATGACTTACTGCAACAGAATGGGTGCATGTTCTTCACTGCTTTAATATATGACTGGAAATCTAATGTAACAAAGGTCAAAAGACAGATCTGAACAGGACTATGAAAGATGGCTCAAAACTCAAATATGAAAACTTCCAAAAAATAAACCCACAGTATTCCTGTAACTATATTATAACCAGCGAGATGAAAATTCCAGCTGATAATGTAGAATGTTTAGCCTGTCTGAACGTGTTTACGTTTTAAAAAACATCTTTTTTTTTTTTTTTTTTTCTCTTATCTAACTTGACTACATATGTTATGAAGCAGATGATCCATTTTTGTATTACAGTACCGGACTTCTCAGTTGTTATGAGTAAGGCCACATGACGCAGTTATTCAAAGTATGGCTGTGTGCATATATTTAAGATTTTGCTGTTCAAGCCTGGCCTTAGAGCAATTTGGCAACACAGCCGCTATGTGAAAACAACATAACATGTCACTCTGTGTTTTCTCAAAGAAGCAGAAATTTACCGACAAACATGTTTTATTTTCTACAGAGTATTAAAAACAACAAGCGCACTGCTCAGCATATGATCTAAAGTTTTGCGGCATATAGCAACAGTACATCTACTGTTAAGAGCTAAAGGATCTTTTTTTCTGAGGAAAGAAACCAGCACAGAAGTTAGGCAGGCAGACAAGCAGAGGTAGCCAGGTGACATAAATTAAATGATTCACAATGTTTTTTTCTTCCCTATTGCAATAAAACCAAAACCTCTCAAAGACGTTCTGCAAAATGGAATTTTCAAGAGATACCTGTTATCTTACAGAAATGAAAGAAGGAACTACAGACAGATTGATAGAGAAGAGGTAAATTGGAAAAGAGGGTATGTTAGGAGAGAGGGCCCTCTAGTCCCTGTACTGCTGTTAGAGGTAATTTTGCTATGCATTTTTGCTATGTTATATGCACTTTTTTCCAGCAGTTCTATGGGTCACGTTGTTACACATGTGTGTGAGTGTATGCACATGTACACACACATCTATGTGCATTCACACACATACATATACCTATAGCAAATTTATAGTTAATTCATTAGCAAAATAATTTTTGCTTTTTAAGCATTTTACCTGTGCTATATTTATAGCCACAACATCTGTCCTGCTAGCAGGTAGAAACACTGATTTTGGTGTTTCAGAGAAAATTCTTGTTTAGAAACTTTCAGTCTCAGATCAAATCCCAAGACTCTTTTATATATTGCCCAAAATATTTACAAAAAAAGCTTTTAAAAAAAAAGCAAAAAGTCAAATGAACAGCTTAGGGGTGGATTGGATGAAGCAGAGGCTATCTGGTACAGTTTTAGCAATGAAGAGAAAGTAGAAATGAGTAGTTGCAAGTCATCTCAGGTGGTTTTTTTGGTTCTTGTGCTACTAAACAGAGCTGTTATCTCTTACGAGTAATTCACATATGGCATATCAGCCATTTTCTGTTAAGCTGCTTTTAATGCACCAATGTGAGGTATATGTGAATTGAATTGCAATTGATTGATAACCATGAAATAGAAAAACATTTGCCGAATTATGCATCGTGCTTTGTCGTGTGTTTTCTTAAATCCTGGATACATGCTTTTAAAATTAAGATATACACGTAAGCAAATGTAACATGGTAACTGTGTTTTACCATTTTGAGACTTTTCTGAGCAGTTATCAAAAATTAAATTACTATACACTGTGCTAACGTTATTATTTCATATTTTAAAGTCTTATTAAGGAAGTAGAACCTTTATGTACAGAGCTGTGTAAAAATAGATCTTAAAGATCTTAAATAGCTCTATATACCTTCAGAGAAATTATTTAGCAAACAGGTATAAAAGCAGATACTGTGGCATAATGCACTTAAGGACATTTTTAATTGGAATGAAACTAAAAAGAGTCCTGGTGGACTAAAAATTACTTTGGGGAAAGACTGTGAAAGTCACCGTTACAAAGAGAACAGAGATTCTTAAATTCAAGGTTGGATCTGGATATAAACACAGATAATTTTGGTATTCTAGAATGAAAAATATGACCAGGACTTCTGTAATTAGAAGAGAGTCTATTGCATCATGTACATTTTAGAAAAGAAGTATTATTAATAACTGTAGGGTCTAGACATTCCTGGAAACAACAACCAAGAGATTTCTCTAAAACACAGTCAGTGAATTGATAAAAGGTGATGTTACTTTAGAGTACAGCTACCCTGGTGTAATTAAGCATAGAGAAACCCAATTAGTATTAAACTAGCCAGTTTAAGTTTTTGCAGCACTGCTTCTGCAGTGGCACCGACTCAGATTGCATTACACCTCCCATCCAAGAAGGTAAGCATAAAAAATCAAAACCAATACAAATAAAGTTAAGCCATGTTGTCATCTGTGATGCTGTGATCGTAATCACAGAATGGAAGGTAGGGGCTGGAAGGGACCTCTGGAGATCATGGAGTCCAACCTTCCTGACAGAGCAGGATCGCCTAGAGCAGGTTACACAGGAACTCATACGGGTGTCCCCAGAGAAGGAGACTCCACAGTCTCTGTGGCCAGCCTGTTCCAGGCTCCGTCACCCTCACAGGAAAGAAGAATTTCCTGATGGTGAGATGAAACTTCATGTGTTCTAGTTTGTGCCCACTGCCCCTTGTCCTACCACTGGGCACCACCAAAAAGAGACTTGCTCCATCCTCTTGATACCCACTGACAGTAATGTTACTACTACTTACGGAAATAGACTTAAAAATACACATTAACCAAGGCTTTGAATTTCAAAAGGACAAATTTTGAAGAGTTATGGTACAATAGGGCAGGTAGGTTTACCAAAGGTAAACTATTCCGGAATATCCCTATTGTAGGAAATCTATAATATGTCAAAATTAAATACAGCACTTTTAAAAACCTTCACTATAAAATTCTATTTTTAATGTCTATTTTCCAGTTGATTTTACTGAAAAAGGAAATACTTTACAGGACATTTGAAAGATTATCAAGTATTAGTTTTACAACTGATCTTGTCGTTCCAGAAGTGATCCTGGTACTAATACTAATGAAACCTCTTAGGGACGCAATACGACAGAAGAAGGACAATTTGCACAAGGAGAGTAGCAGAAACGGAATGAAATTTAAAATAGAAATGTCAAGGCCTCAAACTTCAAAGAACAAAAACTTCTGCGTTAGGGTTGGAACTCATGATACAAAAGTGATGGGAAAGGATGATTTCAATTTTGCTTGTTTTGCTTTGCTTCCATTCTAAAAGGCTTGCACTGAAAAGCAGCGTATTCCCTGCCAACTAGATATACACCAGTGAAGAACTGTAATGGGTGTATCAGTCAATCACAGCAAGACCACAAACATGCATAAGATGAAGCCATGTAAAAGAAAGATGCTATTACACTATGCATTGGTAGACATATTCCTGCTGAGATTCCAAAAGAAAACAGTAATGTCAATGTCCATAGCACAGATGAGACCCCATCTAGAATATGTTTCCTTGCCTAATCATCAGCTCAGAGAGAACCAGTATGAGAATAAAAGCCAAAGAAAATGGAATGGAGACGTAAATTTGTAAAGGAAAAAACCAGAAACTTTATTTTTATAGTAGGGAAAAAAACCCCCAAACAGAAGGTTGTGAATGGCTATGAATGAGCTGCAAAGGAGAGACCTAATATTTAAAAGGCATGACAATGTGGATACCAGAATATCGTAATAAACAGGAATAAAGGAGACACAAAAATAGATTTCATCCTGAGGCTGGAAGGTTTCTTGCCATCAGAAAGATGAAATTAGCATGGAGCAATTTTCCCTAATAGGAGGAGTAGTGTACTTAACCTTGAATAGCTATATAATAGTGCCACGATGCTGTCTGTGGAGGAGTTAGTGATCCACACAGCAGTTAACCTGAGCAGGTGCAAGTCTGTGCTGCACTGGGCTGCATGTGCAGTGTGGCCTTCAGGCTGTGCGGTGCTGCACGTACCCCTTGGCCCCAGGCTAAATGCAACCAGCTCATTGTAACTGAGGAGCTTGGAGGCAGCTCCCACTGGTGATGGCACCACTTGTGTGGTCTTGCCTTTATCTAACAATGAAGCAGGAAGTTTTAGTGTGAATGTCCTTTCTGTTTGACAGTAGAAATAACTAACACAGTTGTTTTCTTATAAGAGAATCCTATAATTTGAATGACCAAAATGGGGTAACCCTAACTATGGATGGGGTCTGCGCAGCCTGCTAATTGATTTGCCTGTTTGATTATGCACAACTTGGGGGTTGCAGCATCTACGGGCAGGTAAGATTATAATATAATCTTCTCATTCTTTATGGTACTAGCTCTAATAATTAGCATTTGAAATGATAACTTGCTTTTTTTCTCGCGGCTTCCAAGCATTGCTGTAATACCTTCAATCATCTTGTTCAAATTCTGCAAATTCTTAGATGTAGGAGTCAGGATTCTAATTAATAGTAAGCTACAGATAACTGAGAATTGCTCTAAAAGCCACTCACTTAAAAGGCTCCTCTTCCTCTGTGCCAGCATATGCTTAACACTGAAGTTAGAGTTACAAAGCCAGTTACAGAGATTTTGTCACCTGGCGATTCCCCTGTGGAAGGGCATGTATGGTATTGTTATGGCATCCATGTGCTGTGTGTGCAGATGATTTAAAGACCCAGCAGAACTTGTCCACACTGTGTTCATGTATGCTGAGTATAAGTCAGTGGATATCTCTTCTAAAACACCAGTTAGCACTGGCTAGAAGAAAAAGAGGAGTCAGTCAGCACAGCCGAACTAGCTCAGCTTCCCAGTAACAGGAGATGACCTGCGTTCGGAAGTGATGCTAGTGCACACAGGCCTCAAGGACCTGGATTTCAGACTGTAATCCTTGCTGGTTTTTCGTATTGCAGCTGCACTTATCTTAAACAGGAAAACTATGTAAGCTGCATTAGATTTAAAGCTATAGTTGCTGAAGTCTGCTCTGACTATATTACAGATAATTAAGGCCTATAATAGCTTCCAGGTTTATCTTAATCCTACTGCTCTTTGCAGCAGATAGAGACAGTATTTAGTTCCAGTAGCTGAGTTATTTTGCCTGAAGTGTCTACTGAACATAAATCCAGCATCTCCTATGATATCAATGAAGGAAAAGCAGGGACAAACATAACGAACATCACCATAATGTTATCCCTCAAAAGCACTGAGGCAATTGTTACTGGGTGTTTCTAGAGTTTAAAAAGTTGTACCTGCCCATCCTATTTATAAATGGAACAGTAAATCGTATATTATCAACCATATGCTACTGTCAAGCATGTCTTTGAGTGATAACTGTGTTATCGTTACAGCTCTTGGCATGAGGCTGAGCTCTGAAACACTCTGCTTACATTTATATTTTCTTGAAGGTTATTACTGCATTGTATTACATTCCAATTATAAAAATAGAAATTTAATGTTATAATCTTATTTTTTTGATACAAGGCAAAACATAAAATTTGCTTAAAAGTCCAGAGCATTACACTGTAGAATAAAAGTATCAGTTGGCCATTATGTCTCATTCTTCAGTGTTCCTTATACACTTGCTCCAAAGACACACTTAGGAAAGGACCAGTAAATTATCAGAGACAAGTTAATACAGCTAATGTTGCATCGGCATTAGCTTAACAGTAAGTCAGAAGAAGAAAAAAAAATAAATCTGGAAAGGTTGTAAACTATGACTTAACAGCTAGAGAAGTGCATTTTGTTAGTGAATTATTATTCATAAGCCATTCCATGTCTTGATACTGAATGCTACATGGTAAGTGACAGATAACCAAAGTGCTGCATTTAAGAGTTCTTTGCTCTTTACATCTATGTTGTTAGCAACATTTGAAGAAAAGAGCAAACAGGGTTTTTACTTTTGTGAGAGGGAAAGGGGGAATATATATATGTAGATGCTTGGGGAAATTTGACTTAAGTAGTTGCATAAACACATATATAGGTAGCACTAAGAGCAGATTTTTGTCCATTATCCTGCAATCTTAAATGTGAAGAAACAGAAGCGAATTGCAAATTAAACAGTTCAAGACTGGTGCACTGAAAAATGGCTAAAGACTCAAGTAGTGTTCATCCATCTAACAGAATCTAACAACTGTATTGTTTATGCATCAAATATTTTAAAAACTCAGAATGAACTGATTCTACCCAAAGGCTAATTCATTGAAGTCAATTAATCTAGAATTTTGAGTAATGAAATTGTCTTCCTTACCACAAGCAGAAAAAATACTAAAATTTCAAGTAAAGGTGCATCCTGGGTTTGGCTAGGATAGAGTTAATTTTCAGAAGGAACTGTGTGGGGCTGCAATGTGTGATATTCAATATCATACTGATCAGTCATGCCTGTTATATAAGGGGAGGGTTAGCACAGGGGGAGGTGCAGCAGGTTTTGAGCACCTCATAAGGTTTGCATGGCTAGGCTCTTCAAGCAGGGAGCTCTGTGTTGTATATCACTGAATTTATACATTATTTCATCAGTATTCATAGAATCGCAGAATGGTTTGGGTTGACAGAGACCCTAAAGGGACACCTCCCACTAGACCTGGTTGCTCAAAGCCCCAGCCAACCTGGTCTTGAATATATCCAGTGTTAGGGCATCTGCAGTATCCCTGGGCAACCTGTTCCAGCATCTCACCGCCCTCAGAGTGAAGAATTTCCTAATTTCTAATCTAAATCTACCCTCTTCCAGTGAATATCTCATCCTATCACTACAAGCCCCTCTAAAAAGTCCCTCCCCAGCTCTCTTGTGGGTGCCCTTCAGATACTGTAAGGCCACAATAAGGTCTCCCCAGAGGCTTCTCTTCTCCAACCACAACTCTCTCAGCCTGTTCTTGCAGGAGAGGCGTGTTCCAGACTTCTGATCATCTTCACAGCCCTCCTCTGGACCCAAACCAACAGGTCCATGCCCTTCATGTGCCAAGGACTCCAGAGTTGGACTCAGTACTCCAGGTAGGGTCTCACGAGAGCAGAGCAGAAGAGCAGAATCACCTCCCTCTATTGTCCAGGCTGCTTTTGATGCAGCCCAGGATACAGCTGGCCTTCTGGGCTGCACTCGCACACTGTTGGCTCATATTGAGCTTTTCATCAGCCAGAACCCCCAAGACCTTCTCCTCAGGACTACATTTTTTTTATTAGCACTGTTGTTTCTTCTCCTTTGTATCGTTCTAGTAAATTGTCCTTATCATAGGTTTTGCCTTTTTCTCCCCATTGTCCTTTCCATCCCACTGTGGGGGGGAAGGTGTGGACAGTGGCCTAAACTGCAACAAAGTGCATTATATTGCATCACTTCATAAAGTACATCTGTCAATTGCTTAGAAAAAAAAAAATCTAAACCAGCATATCAAGGGGACAAACATACTGTATGAATAAAATTATAACTGTCTCAAGGGAGACATGCAAATAGGAAAATTTAAACCAGCCACATGCTCCATTTTCATAGGTAAAGGGAATCTAAATAATTATGTTTGGCTCTGTAAAAGCTGCCAAAATCTAAAATTAAATTAAATTAATGTTTTCTGAAAACATGCATCAGTATTTAAAACCTTTTCTCTATCAACAAGCATTTCTCCCCATTTCACAACCAGTTCATTTACTGGGTCACCTAATAAGCCAAACCACTCTTTCTTCAGTAGGAAACTTGTCTCCTCCTAACCTCCCCCTACAAGAGGAGAGGATGAAAATAATTTTTGTGGTTTTTTAACAGTTTCAACAGTGAAGAAGACATGAATTTTTGGAAGACAGACCTTTGAATTTCTTGAAGAAAATAAATTCTCATCTTACTGCTTTATCAGACTCCCAAATTCCCTTATACCCATTTTGCCATAAATTTCTTACAGCTAAAGCAACCATTATTTGTCATTTCTCTAAGCATCACGTAATTCATAACTTCCATATTCTACAACAAAAAAATATATTCAGAAAAAGATAAGGAAGCACTCTTTTAGACTTTATCAGGCATATATGCACAGAAATGTTCCAAATTAATAAGAGGGTTAGTTGGAGTTTTAGCCTTACTTTTTTTGCTACTTGCCCAGGGGCTTATGTTGAATTTTACATACTAAATATGTAATCTAAGCATGTAAGCTTAGAAAATTGAAAGTTAGATGATTTGAAATTAATTGATATGTATGTTAAAAGAAAATATAATAAATACGAAGAGATTTTAATTCTGGAGCCAAGTGCTTGAATACGAAACCCCAAGAACTTAGGGCAGTGCTAGAGATCCCTGAGAAGAAAATCAATGCCTACACAGTTATTTCTTCATACTTACTGGAAACATTTTTTTTTCATTTAAAACTGAACTTCTTTGACAATATTATATAGCAGTGTATCAGGATATTTACCTCATAGCCTTTGATGTGCTAAAAAAAATTAGCTAAATGGCAGTGATTGTACCAGTTACTTAAAACATGCAGAGAACTAATACTGGGTTTCTTCCCTCATTACTTACTAGGCTTTGATAAAAGGCAGTATAGCCAGCTATGCATTTGTTACAAATAACTACATCTTTTTAAGCTTCAGTTCAAAAATGTCATTACACAAAATTTGGTTTTATGCAAAGGTTTTCAGTATTTCAAATAACTTCCAAATATTTTGCCCAATGTTTTAGGTTGTCAGAAGCAAAAGAAAATTTAGGTAAATGTGATGACAAATGCTTTGTCCTTGGCAAAGCTCAAACGTATGTGTGTTTATTTTACCCAGAAATTCTGATAAAATTCTGACCAAGATATCACACTTATGTCTCTAAAGAGAAATGTCAGGCAAACAGGTGAACAGACATTGCATTCTTATAAGTGTTGATTCCTCAGGCTGTATAGAAGGTTGCTGGCTGGGTGAGCTAGACCAAGATGTACTGGTATAACTTCTACAATAATTAGATTTATCAAAGACAAATTGTTCATAATGTACCTACCTGCTGAGAATACAAAGATTCATATATTTCAACATATGTAAAATGACGACTTACTGTTCAGAAGCAGCTAGCAAATGTACATATAATTTTTCTCTTTTTATCTTCCCTCATGCAGTCCCAAACCACTTGATATACTTTTGCCATAAGCTATAAAATCTTTGGGATCAGGATATATATTTTCTAAATTATTATGCAGCACTTCCCACAACAAAATTTGCAACTTGGTGACATTTAACTGCAAGCTTGATATGTATCTGAATAGTAAACAACAAAGAAAATGTCTATTTCCATAATAATTTTCAGATTTGCTGCAGCTGAAGCTTTGATGAGCCTGTTTATTTCACAGCTCTGGTAAAGTACTGATATTTTTCACCTTTGCACAAGCGAATATATAAATATCTGAAAGAAGTTGCTGCACCTTAATAAACACTGAGTGTTTTCTATACTAAGATAATGAAAATATCAGTTAAAATTCCAGACAAAATTATACTATGTATTATATCTAGGTTTTCAAATTTTCAAAATATACAGAATAACTGTATTGCTCAAGGACCCACAAAAACCAGCTGCAGCATTTATGCACTCAATCTTGGTCTTCTGACTACCAACTGAATTCATTAATAGAAACATGGAATTTTTTCTTGATATTCGTAAAAGTGTAACATGCAAGCTCTGTATTATAGCAGGTTTTACTTGGGTGATTAAATAGAGATTAAAATGCTCAGCTTCTGTTTGAGTTTGAAAACTACAACCACTCATGTAATCTATTTTCAGTAGAGATTTCTATGATTACCTACTGATAAAGTAAAATTTAGAAAAACAGTCTCTGATTCATTTGACATTTACCATAGTTTCACAAATTTACAATTTATTTCTGCTAAACCTCCAATATTTTACAAAAATAAAGCCCTTTCAAGGTAAAGAAAATCTTTATTTCCCTGATATAGCCAGCTGATGTACTCTGGCTAGTACTGAACAATGGATCAGCTGAAGGGATCCTGTCATCCCCAGTGCTTGTGTCTGGTTTTAAGAAAAACAAGCACACTACTGTTCACACCAGTTCATGGAAATAGAAGGTAAAATTAAAAACATTTTGACAAAAAACAGACATGTTTTTTATAGTTCTGAGAAGGCTGTAGAAAGAAAAGGTGAAGTTTTTGTTCTATGGAAACAAGACTTGAGCAATGGAAGAAAAAATTTCACGATAAAACTATATCCACTTTTAGAAAGGCAAACTAATAAGTAAGTATTATTAGAAATCCAGACAGTAAGTTTGAGTTTCTTTACAATGAGATATTTCTTTTGTGTTGTATAGTCTTACCTTTCCCTGTTAAATTTCAGAGAATGGAGGATAGCTGGTCGTTTCTGTCGGAGATTCCACAAATGAAGTGCATCATCTGCACTTGCACTGACCAAAGCACCCTACAGCAGACACAGAATACAGCAAAACATATTACTTTTCTGCAGATTCTGTCTTATTCTTAAGTGTTCTTCACTGTTAATGATCTATCTGAAGAAAATAACGTTTATGAAAAATATTTTTTTTGAGAAAAAAAAATTTCTAGCATAACCGATAATAAAATTGAATCTATCTAGTAAATATAAATATTTTTAATTAGTACAAGATCAGCCAAAGTTAAATTAAAACTCCATCGATTTAAAATGTAAATTAAAGCTTTGTACCAAGGTTGTACATGTGAACTCTCACAAATTTCCACATAGACATAGAGGTTAATGAAATGGAGAACAGACAGCACTTACTTAAAAGGATGAGTGCAAAGGATATAACTAAAGGATAAAGGAATTGGTGCACCCATATACACACAAGTGGCGGTGCCAAGCATAGTTTAGTAGCCATATCAAGACAACATGACATTCAAAACTGGAACTGTTAAAAGAAGAGCAGATAGGAAAGCAGGGACAGGTAGCAGGGAAAGAGGACCTAGGAAAAACTGAGACATAGACAAAATGACAGAATTTTTGTCACAGATCAGAAGTCTTCTGAGGACTTGTTCTGCTTCTGATGCTCTGAAAATGGACATCTTCCAAGGTCCTGACCTCTACCTGCCTGGGTAGCTTGAAGGGAGCTTATTCTACTTCCTTCCTACTGTCTTTCTCCTCACCAAGGAACAGTGATGCCATGTGAAAATGGACTGCAGGGGAAGCTCTCAACTGCTGCTGCAGTGGTTTACAGCATTTATGCCTCAGATCAGCTCTAGTAAAAAAGATCTAGCCCTGTGTATTACTATGGTAGAGAGGAACTAGATATCGCCCAAACAGAAGGCAGTGCTTTATTCTGAGGAAGGGTGAGGATGTAACTGAAAGATCAGTTCAATCAACTATGACTGACTGATAGACTTCTCTTTTTGCATCTTGGATTTCCTTCCTAATCCTAGAAATACTTCTTTTCAACATTGACATAAGCAAATAAAATTTGGGAAGGTGAGACTTCTCTAAAACACTGTAATTCATGCCTAAATTCTCATCTCTCAAACAGTTTGGACTAATGTCAGAGCGAATCTCCACCACAGAAATCAAATTAATCCTATGTATTAGGGGTTCTGTTTTTCACCTAATGAAAAGAAAGCACACTTCAATGCTTGGTCTCCCTCTTTTTGTCCCTGCCTTCCCTTAAGAATTCCATTGGATTGTTTCTAAAGTTTCAGTACTCCCTCGGTTTCTGTGCTTCAGGTACTTTTGTAGGTGTAGAAAAAAATATTTCTCATTAAAAAACCTCACAAAACTAAAATCTTTCTGTGAGAAGCTGTAAGATTTCCACATTTGGAAAGAGGACTTGAATCTACCAAAAGTGTTTCCTTATGGGAGAAATTTAATTAAAAATGAACTATGAGTCGTTTATAATCTGTCCAAGTTATGAGGTTCTAGAAGAAAAAAACAGATTTATATGCTCCAGAAAGTCTTCTTGCCTATTACCATCTCCAGAGATCTTCTGTACAGAGCAAGCTACAATTTGTCACAGTTTCTTCATGTTGTCTAAACTTGATTTCAACAAACCATTTACAAAGACTAAGCATGCTGGTTTGATTGATGACCCCTGCAATTGCTTTTCCTTGCTTCAAGTATCCCCACCTACTTAGTTTTCAGCCATCAAGATATTTCCATAGAAACATCTAGTCCATTTCTTAACTTCTATCTGAAACAGGAGTGTGCAGCATATTTAGCAATTTTGTGGTTTTCACATCTACCTGAACACATTCATATATTGTCTGTCTTTTGTTTGGCACTTTACACTGCTGCATATGAAGGTAATACTTATTCATGCATGCAGTCCCATAAATAGTCTTCTAAAAGGTTGTATGGTGAATGTCCTCTGCATGTATGCCACTTACTTGTTGGCACAACTTGTCAATGTGAAAAGCTCTGTCACTCAATTACAATACATAAATTGAATTATTCAACTAAGTTTATACAGAAGAATCTGAATAAATATGTCCTTACCTCATTGATTAAGAACTGGAGCTGCAGAACTGCAGCACCGCTTTCATGTTGGCAGTAGCAATCAACACCAGGCCTGCCCAATCTGTTGTCATCAAAGTCAAGGATTCTAACATTCCTGTTATCACCAGAAGTAAAGGGCTGGGGGGAAAAAACTACCAATTAAACTCTAATTAACCTTTAATTAACCTCAATTATTCTTGCTTACTGTAAAACAAAAGAATTCATGCCGACTTTCCACTGTTCTAATTAAAGTACCAACATCATCAGGCTGAAACATGTGCAACTGTGAGTGATCTGTTCTTGCCTAGTTTTGCCTGTGAAATAAAGCACATGAATTAACAAAAAAATGCATCTTAAGTGTCTTTTTACACATTATTGGTTCACAAAGCACATGAATGTATCAGGTTTTTGTACTTATCGAGATATAAAATGAGTAATTTAGAACTAAGGTCATAACACAGTCTGTAGCAGGCTTTCTTTTTTAAATCCAAGAAAATGCTTTTCAGAGTGAGTCATTTCACACTTACGTAAAAGCTCACATGTCATTATTTCTCTGTGTCTCATCAAGAAAAGTACAATACAGTGCCCCGCATAGTTACCCAAGTCTAGCTATGAACTGCGTTTCCTAGTCCAGTCCCCAGTCTGAGCGAAACTACAGTTACACTGCTTCTGGCAACCCATCCTGTTCACTTGGAATCAACACTGAGCAACTGCTTTGCAGCAGTATCTTGTTGTCCAGATAGATCATGGATGTAGCTTTCTAACTGTTCTCTTTCGGTCTTTTTCTCTGCATGCTAAATTACCATCTCCCTTACTTAGATGATGACCTTTCTTATCTGAGAGACTTTAACAAGAAACTGCTGTCCTGGAAAATTACCAGAGATTAAAAAGTGAAACAAAGAAGAGAGTAATAGGAAATCTATTATTAACAACCATGCTGTATGAAACACACAGGTGAAACACCATCATATATATAGCCAAAACTTCATGATCAGAAACAAGATTTTATAAGATAAAGCCCTATCTACTTGTTATATATGATCATATTAGCATACCGTAAAATCCTGAACAAAAATGCCAACTGTCCACCTGTACTGCAAGCAAATGTCAGAATTTTTACTTCCTCTTTCACAGATGAAGTGACTTGTAATAAACTATTCTAAAATTGGCCTTGTGGGAGTAAAGTCCATAGATGAGCAAATTTGAGGGTTAAAACTTTGCAGTATTAGGTAATGACTTTTCCAATTGTTAAGCAAGCAGTTTAATGGACCTTGAGAGACCTTAGCTCTACTCCTGATGTTGCCATGTTGATGGTCTACTGAATAACCTTAAGGTGGAAAATAGTACCTCTTCTTCCTTGTGCCTTCATTTCTCTGCTTGTAAGCTGGAGATGGTGTTACAAAAGAATATGCTATCTCCTTTGATAGTGATATCAGCATACTGGTATCTACAGATGAGAAGCTGTGTATAAAACCTCATAAGACAGCAAGGAAGAGCAAAAAACTAAGTAACCATATTTGCCACTTGTTCCCAAACTGTAGTCCTGAATATGGTCATAACCAATAACATAATAAAACCCCATGCATCGTTTAAACAACCTATTTTAAAAGGATAAAAAAGATATATGGTAATCTAGGATACTTTTGAAGAATTGATGGTAATCCTGTGGTCCATTTTGAATGACTACTCTGCGGCACGCTTTATATTGTACCCCACACTATTTGTTGTAAGGTGAGAGGTAGCAAGACTAGTACCAAAACCAACCAACCTATTGGGGATTTCAAATCAAGTAGGAGTCTTAACAGGGAAGTTCTTTACCTTGAGCTTTATATTCAGTATAAATCCATAGCACTAGCTAATGATTGTCCTTAATGAAAATTACAGTAGTGTTGCCCTGATTAACTGTCTGTCGCCCTTCAGCATCGGTATCATGCCAAATCAGTTTTCTAGGAAACATCCTAACAAAGTAGATGATTTCATTCAGTGTTTCCCAAATAAAGCACTCTCTAATAACTCACATTTATTTGCATGTGTTCACCCCGAACTACTTCACAATTTACTAAAATAAGGCAGAAATTGTGCTGTCTGCTTCAGTTTGGCCAATTGCCTTGAAGTAATGACTGATGCTTAAATAGCAGCATTATCACTGACTGATGGCTTTTTTCAAACATTCGGGGAGCTGCGGTGAGGTCCTTCCAGCAGAAGGAGCTGAAGAGATGACGAATTGGCACATGTTCCTGGCACTTGAGCCCATCTCCTGCAAATTCTGTGGTTTGCTGCCAAGCATAGAGGAGTACAACCTCACCTCATCAAATCTTGCCTTACCAGTGTACTCCACCAGGACATACAGTAGAAGTAGCTATAGCACAGACTTTGGACTGAATTTATTCTTTTACTTGTGCCTTTTTAGTAGAAAATGACTGTGCTAACAGGGAGAGAGGAATATCTCTGAAGATGTTAAAAGGAGGGACTAATACAGATACAACTGAATACCTCAAAGTAAATATGATGGGTTTCAAGGATAAAAGCCAGACACTATCTTCTCTCTCAGTATGTTGGATCTCCCACAGGCCTTCATAGCCATGCCAGATTATACTAATTTATTCATAAAAGGGAAAAAGATGAAAACTATGTCCAGATGTCTGTCGGGATATAGAGTGTAACAAGTAGAATCAGCATTACGTGCATCAAGCAGTGAAAGTGTGACAGTAGTAACATTCTAACAGAAAAACGCTCTTTCTGAACCAACATTTAATCCTGGTTTTAAGATCTGTATGTGTGAAATGGCATTCTTTTTTCTCTGTGTTCAACTTTATGCAACAGTTTTTCATAGACTATTTCAACATCCTGTTATTCCAAGGCTTATCTCTCTTGGAAAAAAAAAAAAAAAAAAAGATGCCAAATTTTAAGTACTTGAATTCAGCTTCCAAGATGCAGACTCAAGTCTTGGGCCATTCCATCAGAAGTTGGAAGAAAATTTCCATTTCCCAATATTACAACCCGATTCAGATTTTTCCTCCAAATCCTTTTAGTCACTTATATAAAGATCAGTTAGTACATATCTGATATTCTCATGCCATATCCATACTCACTGTATCTTGAATGTTTTACGTCAAAGCACATGCATATGTGGATATGTTGCCAGTGCATGATTACATACATAAGGAGAGATATCAGTGGGCAGCGCTTCTCATGAGCATGACTTTACAGCATGCCACAACTTTCTTATTCCATGGCTCATTTTTACTATATGATACATGCAGAATGGAGGTCTCATTCTTCTCTGAGGTTTATATTAATACTAATGGAAGCATAGAATGCCCTGGATTGGAAGGGACCTCAAAAGTCATCTAGTCCAACCCCCCTGCAGTGAGCAGCGACATCAGGTTGCTCAGAGCCCCATCAAGCCTGATCTTGAATGTCTCCAGGGATGACTCCTCCACCACTTCCATGGGTAACCTGTTCCAGTGCTCCACCACCCTCATAGTAAAGAACTTCTGAATGTTCGAAGACTTGAAAAGTCTTGTGTGTTCACTGAGAACCAAAAGTGCAGATAATTTAGATCTGACTCCTGGACTTGAGACCAGTGTTACCTGCAGCAGGTATTTAACTTCTGAGGACCAGAAAGTCCAGAGATAAGACATGTTTTTCTTCATTAAGATAGGTGATTCTTCAGTAGTGTTAGATTAAATCTTTTTGCACTAACAAGGACTATACTCTGATTTGCTCTTCCTTGCAAGGCAGAGGAACTGAAGACATGGTATCATAAAGGACCTCTAGCCAATGCATGCCAAGTGGCTAAAAAAGTCAAGTAAATGTTGTTAAATTACATAGGGAGCCTTTTACAAAACTGAAACTCTTCCATAGAAGAAAATTACACCAAGCTATGTAAATAAGCAATTCTAGCTATTTTTGACTACTTAACTAACTTAACTTCTTCCCTGACTAAAAGCAATGTGTGTACAGAAATGAACACTAAAGTAAGGGGTTGTAATTATTACGCAGAAACCATGGTCTCACATCCATCGTTATGTTAAAAGACACACAGAGAAATGGGCAATCCTCATTTATAGCCTTTTCTTTAAAATATTTGAGAATTATGGGGTGCTGCAGGAGTAGCAATGCTGCTTGAAGGAGTTTTGTCATCTGATCTGCACTGACTGGTACATGTTTGAGTAGGAATATGCAGCACCCTAAGAGCAGATGCTTGTGGGCTGGTGTTACTCCATTACATAAACCAACAGTAAAATTGATTTAGCATATAATTTGAATATAGGACAGGTTTGTCTTGCAGAAGACCAATTCCACTGAGTTGAGCGATTTATCTGTTAAAAAAGTACCAATGTATTTACCTAACTAATTAAGTAATGGAATGATTGAAAAATTCAACCACACCACAAAACAACTAAACCAACAAGGTTAGTCAGTTGTATCTGTGTCACAGGATGGATTTTGTCAAAAGATAATAATTATAAAAACATCATCTTTATCACCTAGATTTCCAGTTCTGAATATAGCCTCTTTCAGTTCCCAGAACACATAGTTTTATATTTCCTTTCTGAAATTTCTGTAAGTCTCACATACATTAATTTTCTGTCTGCTAAGGAGAGTGCATATTGTGCTACAAATAAATGCCACAGTCCTAGGTTTTATACTTTAAATGGCTTCAAGTTGAGTTTTTCTCACTTTCCATTCTATCTTTGTGATTTCTGAAGTATATTGCACCAGTGTTTAGTTATCCTCACTATTAAGAATGTAGAATCAATACATTTAGCTTCAGTTTCAAGCCATTGGATCTCATCATGCCTTTCTATGCTAACTTAAATAACTTTCTGTTAGCAGAAATTTCCTGCTTTGAAACTGCACTCAATCTCTATCTTATCCATCTTCTGCATAAATAAAATACCCTGAGCTCCTCTATTTTCATGTCACAAAGCAATTTTGTTATCTCTTGCATAATTCTTACGTTTTTCTATAAATGTTTCAGAATGTGTGCTCAGCTTCTTCCAAGTATCAAAACAGAGCTACACACAAATGATCCTGGTAATGGTTTCTGTACTACAATGTAAAAATGTATATATGGCATGTTATTATTACTTAAATTCAATATAGTTTTTTTTAATACGTTTGTGTGTGGCACCTCTTAATTACCTTAACAAATCGGGAAATCATATTGTTTATGGTTTTTGAGTCTTCTCCATTGCTTTGCAAAATGTAAGCACCCCCACCAAGCTTCATTCTGTTAACTACATGTAGTTGAGCTCACTGAATTCCTTAAAGAGGACAGGCAACCTAATCCTACTTTTATGGCCCTCTATTTGCTGTGGATTCACTGGACACTGCTTCATTAAACAATAACTTTTAGGTTTTGTTTTAAACATAAAAGGATTCAGTTTTGCAATGAGGTTCATTATGTCTTGGTTCATTCAGCTGTTTAACTAAAGAGCTCTTATTTTTTTCCTGTCTGCTGTGAAAAGGTGCAATACTGCTGCACTTGGCTGCTCTCTTAGGATGTTAAACGTGATGTGTTTTATAAATACAGACAAACTTTTTCTTGCACCAATAAGCATGAGCTTTTCCTCGACAATGACCTTTGCATTATTTATTTTTCTTGACATAGATTTCTCTGTTCATGCATTCAAATTATGTGAGTTAATCTCAAGAACAGTTAAATATTCGTTATGATATATGCAGGCTGAAAAATTTGCTTTTGGCAACTCTGATTTCTTCCAGGTTAAAGCACATACAGATAGCTTGTATTTAATGGCAAGTCTCTCTATATATAGACTACAGTTGGACAGCTGAATGAATGCTATGAAAAATAGGACCATTTATTCAAGTAAAATGCAAATTCATGTCAACACTACTCACATTTTTTTGGTTCTTTTGAATTTAGAAGCTACTGTCTTTTCCAAAATACCTACAGGTACCACTGGCATTACCAACACTCATAGGGCTATATATTTTTATCTCTTTGTGAGAGTGCCTTCCAAGATCTTTGCCATTTTGGGAATCATCTGTTCCACAAACAGCATACAAATATAATCCCCTTGTGATTATACTCAATCAACCCTAAACCTGAAGTAGGAAATTGTGAAAAGCAGGTACTCAGAGGCAGTGATTCTGGCAATGTTTTGCCAATAACATGTAGGTGAATAATATCAGTAATTTTCAGTTTAGGCATATATATATACACACATCTAAAATAATTCATAGAGGTCACGTAGCTCTAAATTTACCTTCAAAAAAGGAGCCATTTATTTACTAGTCTGTAAAAGCTCCACATTTCCAGGCAGCCACCCTGAAAGGTCTGTATTTTGCAGTTGTACTTCTTGCAGTAGTAACAAACAACATTATGAGTTTTCATTTACAGCAGGCTTCCTCTTTTTTTTTTTTCAGGTAGTCTTAAACCTCAGCAAGCTCACTGACACATACAGATAAAAACAAGAAAGGCAATAAGTGGAAACTGAAATCTGTAGAAGTGAGCAAAGAGAGTATTCATTATATTTGCAGGAGCTGTTATTTCTGAGAAATTAGCAAATGCAGACACCGTTCTAGTCAAAGCCATGACAAATGTGGGAATAGAAGGAAGAGCATATCTGTAAAGCTTGTTTACAAACACCTGGTAGAAAACCACAGAGAGAATAAGCTGGGACAGAACAATACTCCTGTCCTAATGTACACTGGAGGATGTGGAAAATG
This sequence comes from Ceryle rudis, assembly GCA_033439905.1. Lineage (NCBI taxonomy): Eukaryota > Metazoa > Chordata > Aves > Coraciiformes > Cerylidae > Ceryle > Ceryle rudis. The sequence goes on along the minus strand of JAAGNO010010967.1, from coordinate 62,006 downwards.
AAACTGAGCCACAAATGAGAGGACTGTGTATTTTGAAACATCCTAAAGCCAGAAAGTCATTTTAACATAACCAAGAGCCTGCACAGCAACAAACACAGATAGATATAAAAGAATTGATAACACAACAGAATTTTATTCAACTTACTGCCTTTTAAGAGGACTAGGCCAATTATACCATTTGCTGGCCATCTATGTGCACTGGGTACAGAGGGTAGTTTAACATACAACAGAAACCAAGCAAGGTAGCTTTAACACAGCCATTTGTAAATTATTTTTTTTTCAGCCTTCAGATATTAATATTTAAACGGTATTTGGTCCGTGTGTATCTGTACACCCAGCACACACCTAACACACACAGGTTACCGCATGTGCAGTCACTAATGACAGATGTAACCACCTACAATGATTTTATACTGAAACCCACTGCACTTAAAAGTTAAGCACAAATGTTGTGTTAGTGTTTGTGTACCTGCCTGTACACTCTACCACTGCATTTGTTGGTAACAGGTTTAGAGAATGCTTTATGAAGATTTGCTTGAGCTCTTCAAGCAAAAACTGGAAGAGTATCTATATAATCTCTAAATAAGATCAAAACTCAACAGTTCTCATATTTTCCTACAGCACAGCTTTTTTGAAGTGGTCACTGATTTTTTTAGCAATTTGTAACAGTGATCACAAGATGCTGGTTTTCTTCATAGCTGCCAGAGACAAGAGAAGATAGAATGAAAAGTGATCGCGTAACAAGTGATTTTAAAAAAAAAAGGTCAAAAGACCTGCCAAACTAAATGTTTCTAAAAATAAAAAAATATATATTTTCCCAAATATTAACTCATCCTGCAGTTGCTATGGAAAAGTTATATAACTAAAAATAATATATTAAACATTTA